>VWZD01002450.1:3697785-3753524 GCA_013396695.1 Sakesphorus luctuosus
CCCCCCTTTTTTTTTTTTTTTTTTTTAGTTTTCTCCTTTTTTTCCCCCATCCCTCTCTCACAACTATAAGAGTGATAAAGAAAACTACCCGTGGGTTTGTACACGACTCTTGTGTTGATGAAGTCGCTTGGTTGGAAGACTCGGTCTGGTGAATCACAAAAATATCAAGCAAAAATTAAATCTTGAGTTCATGCTGAATCCTAAGAGAAATAAAGGGATTTAAGTTTAATTCCCACTTTCTATAATTGCGTAGTAGAAGAAAAACCCTGCACCAGCAACAGAACTTGTAGATTTCTGTGAAAATGTTTTATCTTTAATTCAGTAAAAAAGAAAAAAAAAAAGAAAAAAAGAAAAAATGTAAAAACAAACAAAAAAGAAAAATAAAAAAGCTCTCTCTGCTTTCCCCAATAGTTTTTTGATAAGTGGTAAAATATGAGCCGATGTGTATGAGATGGAAATGGTCCTTTGTGCTTCAAAACATGTACAAACTGCAGAGTTGCTGGTTCCTGATAGGAAGACACACTTTAATAATTGTGCGATGAGAAACTGCTTAAGTACACATTGCAGATCAAATATTTGGAGTTAAGATGTTAGTCTATATAGATGGGTGATTGTAACTTTATTGCTATTAAGAAATTTCAAACTGCATTTATGCTTCTGTGTACATGAAATTAAGAAAATGGGCAAAATAATTAAGATTGATATTTCTTTTAAGTCTGCTTTGTTTAATTTTGCTGTCTGCTCTCCTATAATGTTGAGTTCCTAATTGTACACAGTTTAGTGATATCTAGAAGTATAAAGTTGTCGCCCATCAATAAAAGTCACAAAGTTGGTTTAAGGTGTGTGTGTGGGTTTTGTTTTTCCTCACGTGGAATTTCCAAGGGAAATTCCAGAGATTTTCATGGAGCAATTCTACACGGTGTAGGGAACCTTCCCTAAATGAAGGGTAGATGATTTAATTTTACAAGTTCCTGAAACTTCAGAAATGTCCCCATTTTGCACTGAGATGGAACTGAACTTGGAGGGGAGAGGGAGAGGAGGTCAGTCATCCCAGGGAAGTGGCAGTGCCAGGGCT
Organism: Sakesphorus luctuosus; assembly: GCA_013396695.1. Classification (NCBI taxonomy): domain Eukaryota; kingdom Metazoa; phylum Chordata; class Aves; order Passeriformes; family Thamnophilidae; genus Sakesphorus; species Sakesphorus luctuosus. The sequence continues at coordinate 3,698,861 of VWZD01002450.1, forward strand.
GAGCCCTGGCCAGCCAGGAGAGGGAATGGCATCCCTTCTGTATCCACCTGGAAGCCTCACACAGTTGTTTCTGAGGCAGGTGTTATTTTATTTGTCTTCAACTAAACTATTCCCTCCTTTAGCCTGTTGACATTTTCATGGAAAACTTTTGGTAAAAATATGTGTTGGATGAGCAGCAGGACCTGTTGAAAGCCCTCCTGGTTTGCCCTGACTTGTCCTCCTCCTCATCAGCTGGTGGAGAGCTCGGGATTTTCCTGCCTGTGGATCAGTCGTTGCAAGGCTTTACCACTCCATCCAGGAAGGAGCTTCCTGCCCAGGGCTCCTGCTGTAGGTAGGAGTGTCCAGCCCTGTGGCTTTTAGGTTGGTCCTGCTCTCTCTCAACAAAGCTGGGTGCTGATGGGGATGGGATGATCAATATTAATTTTATATCACTACTGAAATGCTGATGCTCAGAAAGTTACTTGATGCTTTGTCAGTTGTTTTGGATGTCCAAATGTATAATTTTTTTCATAGATCAGCACATTTTTATTAGTATTTCCTGTTCTGAGACACTGTTCTTGATTTTGGTGACGTTCCACCAACTGAAACGTTTTGTGTCCAAAGCTCACTTGGATTTTGGCCAGTTGCAGGGAAAACCTCAGCTCCTGCCTGCTCCCTGGGCACTGTGCCCTGAAGCTGGGGCTGCTCAAGGGCTGTGCTCCCAGGGTTTCCCAATGATGGGAATTGCCCTGGAGCCACACTGGTGAGACTCTGGTTCTGCTTTGATTTTGAAATGACTGCTCTGTGCTGGTTATTATTCACATCCTGTTCCTGCACTCTGGTTGAAATAGTTGTACTGCAGAAATCCTATTTTTAGTTACTCTTGTGGCTGTGTTGGGTATTTATTTACCTGTGCATTGTGAAAAGGTGCATTTCTGATAGTGCAGGTTTACCTGAATAGTCCAGATAAAGCTACAGGTAATCAGTAATTAATATATTGGTAGAGGTTACAAATGTTATTAATTAAAGATACAGCAATGAGTCATTGCCAGTTTGAAATCAAGTGTTGAAATCCTTTCTTAGTATGACTTGGAAGTGTTCATTCAGATGGTAGGAATTTTTAGGTTTTTCACTGAGGATATTACAAATGCACTTGTTGGTAAAATGCAATTCCTGCAGTGTATTACACAAAGGGAAATAAAACCCCAAAACTATGTGACAACAGTGATGTGCACACACAGCCACAATTTTTCTCTATGAAGATCCTCCCCTTGTTGCAAAACAAGGGTTTGCAGCCTTTTGATCATTTGCTTTGTCTGTGTGTGATTATGTAAAAGAAAACTTCAACCCCCCCTGCAACACACCGTAAATCCGGTGGTTGTTTACTGATGTTTAACCAGGTTTTAAGCAATGTGTTTGGGTTTGGTTGTTGGGGTTTTGTTTGGTTGTTTGTTTGGGTTTTTTTTAATGCACATTAAGATCTAAAGTTTTCAAAATTGGAATCTTTGGGTGTGCATCAGCTGATGAAACATTTTGGGGAATGTACTTTATTGTGAGAAGGTGGAGAAGAAGCTGCAGGTGAACCCAGGAGGTTAGTCCAGGCTGCCCCAAAACCAGAGAGCAACGAGAAAGGATAAACAGGAGTCACAGTGCCAAGTATTGTGTTTAGGAGTGAATCTATAAATGCCTGGGGTGATTTGGGTCCCCCCTCTGTTAATTGATCTGCTGGAACAACCTCTGGATTGCCACACTGCTGTATGGCTGAGAGAGAGGGGCATCTTCACCCCATCCTGGTGGAGGGCAGATGGATGTGGCAGCGATTTCTTGGCACCTCTGCCCTCTGCATCACCCTTGGGCAGGAGGAGAAATGTAAGCAGGCAGCAAAGTAGGGTATGGTTTCCCCAACCCTTGAGCATGGCCGTGCCCAGTGCCCCTCAGGGGCTGCTGGTGCCCACCCTGCTCTCCTTGTACATGACACAGAGAAGTTCCTGCAGATTTCACCCTGGCATTCCCCTCGTGCTCCCTCTGCTCTGGAGCAGGAGTCAAACCCAGACAAGAGCAGGAGTTACCCTGTGGGTTTGAGCCTCTCCCCCTGCTCTCCCTCTGCCCTGCCCAGCTCTACTGTCCTTACTGCCTGCTCGAATGGGAAGTGAAGGGGAATGAATTCAAGCTGAAGATCAAGACATACTGTCTGCATGGGCAATTAGGAGGGCATAGGGAAATCTGTGTCTCTTCCCATTCATTGGCTAGTCCATTAAAAGCCTCTCTCCTAATATGTACTTATATATGCAGCCTGCTTTATGTGGCTTTTACCACATATGAAATGGAGACGTTATAATCAAGGCAGTAATAATGGGGAATGATTAAAAGTAACTGCTGATTGTTTTGGCTTTAGTTGAACAGATGACCCCAAATTGCTGACTCGAGACAAAATGAGGTGGATAAAAAGCCTCTTTCCAGGCTGTGCTTATCCCTAAGCACAACCATACCTTGTACAGTGAAACCATCCCGGTATATATTAAAAAATAAATTAAAAAATCAAATCTTTGTAGAGCAGCTGGGTTGATGGAGCAGTCAGACAGCCCAAACCATCCTACAGGGATTCATTTCCCTCAGGAACATTTGTGGAGATTACAAAATACCGAATTTCTCTGAGGTCTGGAAATTATTTGTGCGTTGGCGTGTGAGATGTAGAATGAGTTAATTCAGCTTTATGGTAATTGGGGTGAACAGCACCTTCTGAGGGCTGTGAGTCAGGGCAGGGCAGCTGTGTGGCTTTGGGGTGGCAGCCTGTGTGGGGGCACAAGGTTCACTGTGCTGGCCCTCGTTATTTGGGGGAATTGGGGACTGGGGGGGGCTGCAGGATCTTTCAGCTGATTAAATAAGCCTTCAGGAAACACAGCAAAGTCAGTGATCCAGAGGGAATCAGAGGAGCAAGTGAGCAAAAAAGGATACAGTGATTTTACAGTAAAGCAGTTCAGAACCTTCTGTCAGCCCAGTTCTGGGTGGTCTTTGCCCGTGTTGGTGGCAAAGCCTGAGCTTTTTTGGGAGCAAACTGCCCAGATTGCACTGAATTGCTCCTGGCAGGGTAGAAGTGCCAGGTCCAACTGCTGGCCCATGTGTTGTTAGTTCACATACACAGTTTGTTTGGAAGTAAATAGAAACTCTTTGTAAATACAGCTGAGAGTGTGGCCAGTGGGTGTTGTGGCAATCCCAGGACTGGCACTGACTGGCCAGGACTGGCCCCTGTCTGTGTAAAACGGAGCAGAAGATACACCCCCAGTGATGGGAATCTGCAACTTCGTGAACAATTCTCAGGAAAATGGTGTAAGAGGCAAAACGAGATGAGCAGTTATGCCTTGGAGCTGATGCAGAGGGTTCTGTGCAGTTGTGCTCCCTCAGCTGTGCCAGTCTTGGAGCGAGTTTGATAAATGCCCTCCTGCTTTCCGAGCACTGCTGGGTCTAAACAACCCCCTGGGAATGTCTCGTAAACTCCCTTCTGGTAAACAGTAAATAAAAATTGTTGGTGTTTTGCCTGAAGAAATAAATATTGACTGGCTAGAAGAATGGAAGGATTTTTTTATTCCTTGAGAATGGGCTGCCCAGAGAGGGGGTGGATTCCCCATCCCTGGAGGTTTTTCAACTGAGCTTGGCCGTGGCACTGAGTGCCATGATCTGGTAAAGGGACTGGAGTTGGCCCAAGGGTTGGACTTGATGATCTCAGAGGTCTTTTCCAACCCAATCCATTCTGTGATTCTGTGATTTGGAGAGAGGACTAGGCAGTGGATTTGACAAAAAAATCATGTCAGTTTTGCATGGATGTACCAAATCCAGGAGAGGCTGATGTTGCCCTGCTGGGCTGTCACTGGTGCCACCTCCGCAGAGGGACCCCCTGGGGCTGTGCTACCCGTGGGGATCCCACAGGATTGCCGTGGGTGGTGATGCTGGATGCGCTCCCTGCGGGCTGAGCTGCTGCCGCAAAGGTGCCGTCACATCCCCGTGTTGTTACTCACACCGGGGGTTGTTTTTTCCCTTTGTTTACTTGAAAAAGGAAGGAACTTTCAGCTTGTCTTTTGCTCAATCGTTTCCTTTCACGGTGAGTAAAAGCCTGAAGTGGGCGCGGGGCTGGATGTCCGAGCCGGGGCTGTTGGGACATCAGCAGTGCAGGAGCAGAGGGGAGTCCTGGGGGGTTTCACCAACTTTTATTTGTCTTATTCCCTGTAGCTCCCGACTGAGCCCTGGGGAATGTCAGCGCCGGGAGAGCTTTGGGAACAAACTGCAGAGCGGGGATAAATCTCCCATTTCCCAGTAAACACCCAGCTCTGGGAAAAAAGGGGTGTGCTGGGGGGCTGGAGCTGGGAAATCCCCAATCCCCAATGTGGGGTTTCCCTGTGAGGAGCAGGAATGGCTGAGCTGGCAGCAGAGAGGAGCCAGCTGGCTTTAGTCCCTCCCGGGGGAAAAAAAAACCCTTTCCTTGGATTTCCCCTTCCCTCGGCACCAGAGCCCCTGACGGGCACTCCGGGAATCCACCGCACTGCGAGCTCTGCCTGTGGGGAAAGCACAGCCAGCCCTTTTATAGCTTCTGGGGCTGCCCTTCTCCTCCTCCTTCTCCTCCTCCTGCTGTCCCCTCCCGGTGCTCCCGCCTTTGGGAGGATGGTCCTGCTTTGCTGAGCCCCAATGACTGACTCCAAACTGCTGCGATCCCACTCTCTGCTCCTCGATCCTGCCTCCTTATCGTGGCTTCCCCCCTCTCCTTCCCCCCCTCCTTCTTTTCGTTCTTCCTCCACGCCCGTTGCCAAACCCTGGATGATCCTGGCTTGTCCTCTTTGCCTGGAGAGCATAAATACCACTGGGGAGCTCTGTGAGACTGCACTTGGGTCGGGTTGCTGAGCTGAGACCGCGCACATCTCGCACCTCCCGAGGCTTCTTCCATCCTTTTCCCCTCCTCCTCGTTTGAATATTTCACATACATAATTTATTTTCCACAAGCAGGCTTGGAGAAGTTACAATTACCTGGAGAGTTGGAAGTGCTCAGGAAGGTAAGTGTGAAGTTTGGTCCCTGCTTCTGGAATGTGGGTTGGGGGTTGTGTGCAAGAAATGACTCTCTTAAGAAGGCACAATTTTAGTAACTTCTCCAAAAAGTTGCCTGGATGGTATAAAAATAACACAATGATGTCTGAGCTTCCCTTATGTTTGCTCTGCAGAGGTTAATGTAAGATTAATACTCATTAATCTTGAATGAATGGGAGGAGTTTGCAAGTACAGGAGTGGATTTCTGTGCAAAGAGAATTTATCCAAGGGGTGCTGGAGCAGCCTCTGAGAGCTGATACCTGTGGGCACGCTGGGTGTGCTCCAGACTTTGTGCAACTCTGCTTCAAAGTCCTGTGTCAAAGGAATTTCAGTGTCACCACATGTGGTGTCTGTTACCAGTGGGTTTTCCGTGTGGTTTTCCATAGAAACTCACCCACTTGGGTTCTGAGGGAGTGGATTGTAGTGGAAGATCCAGATGTTTTGGTTCTGTGGGAGTGGATTGTAGTGGAAGATCCAGATGTTTTGGCTCTTGGCCTTGAGGATGCTGAATCTGTGGTGTGTTCAGGGCAGTGTGTCAAGTTGTCCTGTGTCAAGGAACTCGTGATCCTGCTTTTCTCTGGAAGCCAACACAATTCTTTGAAGCTTGAAATGTGTGCACCCCAGAGAAACAGATGACTTGGAATTTAGTACATCAAGTATGTTGTGGCTTTATCACTGGATTTCTTTGCACAGGTTAGAAGCTGCTCCCAGGCTAGCTCAGTTTAGAGGCTGATCCCAGGCTAACTCAGTTTGGAAGCTGCTCCCAGGCTAGCTCAGTTTGGAAGCTGATCCCAGGCTAGCTCAGTTTGGAAGCTGATCCCAGGCTAGCTCAGTTTAGGAGCTGATCCCAGGCTAGCTCAGTTTGGAAGCTGATCCCAGGCTAGCTCAGTTTAGGAGCTGATCCCAGGCTAACTCAGTTTAGGAGTTGATCCCAAGCTAGCTCAGTTTAGGAGCTGCTCCCAGGCTAACTCAGTTAAGGAGCTGCTCCCAGGCTAACTCAGTTTAGGAGCTGCTCCCAGGCTAACTCAGTTTAGGAGCTGCTCCCAGGCTAACTCAGTTTAGGAGCTGCTCCCAGGCTAGCTCTGCTTTGCTGTTCTCTGGTATCCTGACCTAACTTGTGCCTTTTCCTGCCCTGTCAACTTGTGCCATGTGTAGCTCCACAGGTCCTGGGGTGCTTTAGCTGCTTTTGATGCCCCATAACCCAAGAGTAGACACCCACTCGTGTACTTTACCAGGGAGGCAGGCAAAGCTCAATATCCATGAGGAATAAGGTGACATGAGGACATCCTGAAGTGCAGGAGTCAGCCTGCATGTGGCTTTAGCAGCCTCCCATGCCAGGCTTCAGATGCAACCAGCTCTCCTGCTTTCCCTGCAAAGCAGACACCATCCATTAGCTGGGGAAATAGCTTTCTAAAAATAATCTTTTCCAGAGTCCAGTGCTGCTCTTTTAACTCCCTCAGACCCCAGAAGAAGGCCTCCCCTCTGTCCCCACTTTGGACAGGCTTTGCAGCATATTAAGGAATGTGTTTCTGCTGACTCAGTCCTTTCTGATGGCTCCCAGATGTTTACCTGGCACCAGTACCGAGGGCCTGGTGTGTTTAAAGGGAGCCTGTGCTAATGCTCCTCTTGAACCCTCGAAATCAACAGCAGAGGCTTCCTCAGCTGACTGTCAGCTGATAATTCGCTGTGAATAATCTCTCATTCCAACTCAAAGGCAGTATTTCCAACCCTCCTGGATGAGGAGCTCCTGATGGAGCCCTGAGGCATCACCCCAGCTCTGCAGAGCTGTGACAGGTGACTCAGTGTTTCTTTGCACCTGGGCATGAGGATGTTGGGAGGCAGATGGATGGACATCTGAACTCAGTGAGAGCTCTCTGAAATGTGAGCATCTTTCTGCGGCTTTCAATTAATCTGGCCAGGGAGTTCTTTGCACCCTCTGATCCCTTTATCCTCCCTTTGGATGCTCAGCGCTCCCCACCTCGAGCCAAAGCAGGGAAAGGGACCTGCCCACCTCAAGTGAAATAGAAGAGAAAACCAAAGTGACCTAATTTTAGAGAGGTGCTGGTAGCCCCTCGCTGGCAAATGGGCTGCAGGGAAGCACAGCCCGGGGAATAAAGCACCATCTGTTGCGAGGTTTGGGCTGGATCCCGAAACAAGGCGCGTTGCCGCGAGTGGGGCAGCTCCTCTGGCTCTCACACGCTCCAGCTGATTTCTTTCAATCTGCCCTTTCTGAAAGTTCAGTGTTTGCCTTAAATGGGTGCTGGATTCGGGCTCCTATTTAGCAAAGGGCACCCTGCCAAGCGAGGGGTGCCACGGCGGGCTCTGAGCGCCGGCTGTTCCTGCCGGCTCAGCCTCCCGGCCGGGCTGCAGGCAGAGCTGCCTCTGCTAAATGGCCACATTGTGAACGGCCCGTGGCAGTGCAGCTATTTTTAAACTCTCAGGGAAGTGCCTCAAAGTAGGAATTGTTCCCTGAATTTGGGTCAGACAGTCTACAAAAGCAACAGCTCGTTTTGCCACCCCTGCCCCTCTGTAGCCGGGTTAGAAAGTCGGGCTCCTTCTCAGAGGGGGAAGTGAATGCCACAAACAGGGCTGAGAAGAGGATGCAGTTAAAGGAATATTTGTCCCAATGCCACTGAACGTCCTGTCTTCAGGTGTGCCTGGAGCTGGGGACAAGGCACGTGTGTTGGACTTGCTGTGCAGAGCAGGAAATGATGAGAAGCCCTCACCTAAACGGAGCAAATGACATCCTGCATCGTCCTACCCAGGCTGAGCTTAATGTGCTGCCTGGAGAGAGGCTGAGGGCAGCTGGTTTGCATCTGCCTTGATGTTCTGTACAAGAAAGAAGCCTCATGCTGGGATTTGTGTCTTTCGTGTAGTCAGCCAACACGTTTTCAGGGCTTCTCAATGTTCTCAGGGATTTTTTAGGGGTCCCTGCCTGTGCAAGGCACCTCGTGCTTTTCACTGTCCTCCGCGGATGAGCTGGGTCTGAGGATTGGGGTCTGGGGCTTTGTGCTCGAGCGAGGCTTTTCCAGCTGGGAGCTGGATGGCTTTTCCCTGCCTTGGATGGTTTCCAACTCATCTGGTCTCAGCGTGTCCAAATCCCATGTCACTGGGATGAGTCTTCTTGACTAATTCCTGCTAATCTGGGGTTTGTTTCCTGCTGCTGTAGGAATGCTTTCAGCACTGCTGTCAAAACCAGATCCTCACCTTGTGTTGTAGCCAGGGATGGGAGAGTTTTCTTCCAAGATTTAGCCTTAAGGAGGGAGGTCCTGTGCTTGCTCTCCCTCCACGAGTGCTTCTTGCCCTGGTTGATCCTGCTCCAGTGCCTCTTGGATCCTGCTAAGGAGCAGGGGGTCCTGCAGAGCTCAAACTGCCTTCCCTGAGCAGCTCCTGGGCAAAATAAGACCAGCCAAGATGCACAAGGATTGTTAGATGGATAAATTGGAGCAGAGGGGAGGAAGAGTTTGGAATTGGCAGGTGGATCAAGGGAGAGGGATTAAACAAAGCTTTTCAACCCTGGCAATGAGCAAATCAAGTCCATCCCTCAGAGCCCTCGGTGCCAACAGAGCTTCTGAGTGTACAGGAATGCCTGACCTGGCTGGGGGCGGGTGGGTGCTCTCTCAGCTCTCCCACTGTGCCATAACTCCCATCCCTGGCACTGCTCCTGCTGTGCTGTTATCCCACTGTGCCATAACTCCCATCCCTGGCACTGCTCCTGCTGTGGCTGCTCTCCCAGTGTGCCATAACTCCCATCCCTGGCACTGCTCCTGCTGTGGCTGTTATCCCAGTGTGCCATAACTCCCATCCCTGGCACTGCTCCTGCTGTGGCTGTTATCCCACTGTGCCATAACTCCCACCCCTGGCACTGCTCCTGCTGTGGCTGCTCTCCCAGTGTGCCATAACTCCCATCCCTGGCACTGCTCCTGCTGTGGCTGCTCTCCCAGTGTGCCATAACTCCCACCCCTGGCACTGCTCCCACCCACGTCAGCAAGGCCCCCCCCGACCGTCACTGCCGGCAGGGCTTGGGCTTGTTTGGTGTCCCAGTGACATTTCCCATAAACAGCTGCTCTCCCATCCCTGGCAGCCGCTCTGCTGGAGCCCATGGGTGGAGCGAGGCCTCTGGCACAGCTCTTGCTGCTGCCTGACCTCTGCTTGCTGGGAATTTTACTTTCTATTTTATTCCTATCCATTCTCTGCTTTAGCAGCTGCTCTTGGTGGGAATAATTTCCAGTGTCTCTCCCCCTCCTGCCTGTGAGGAGATGGAGCTGGGATTATCCCACTGGGCATTCTGGGGTGGCATCTCCACCAGAGATGCCAGGGGTGCAGGAGGCATCCTCTGCCACGCCTGGGCAGTGCTCACTGCCCACACACCAGTGGGGTAGTAAACCCAGTCCCCATCACTCCTGGTGTTGTTCAGGTCTTCCTGTCACTGGGATGAACGGTAATTGTAGGCACCACTCTGTTCCAAGCACAAATCCGGGCCATGTGGGCCTCATTGCTGGGGGTCACATGCACTGAGAGTCTCTCTGGCACTGCTCTGACTGCCTGTTACTCCTATGGCACTGCTCTGACTGCCTGTTTCTCCTCTGGCACTGCTCTGACTGCCCATTTCTCTCCACATTCCAGGCCTGCGTTGAGCCACAGGAGTCCCAGGAGGAACATTCACCATCATCTTCATCTCTGCTTCTGCTGGCTGTAGAGAAGGAGACATGAGTGCTGCCCTGCCTGGGATGGTTCCTCTGGGATGTGTCCTGCTCCTGACAGTGGCAGCTGAATGCTTTATCTTGCCCAACTCGAGTCACCTGGAGAGCATCCTGAGCAAATATCAGGATGGGGAACCTCACTCCAGGTCTAAGAGAGCCATTTTATTCTCAGACAGACAGGAGATACTGATGCTCCACAATAAACTGAGAGGTCAAGTGTACCCAGTGGCCTCTAATATGGAATATATGGTGAGTCTAGTGCCTGATACTTCGCTTTATTGTTACTTTTTTTTTTATTTTTTAACTGTAATTTTAATTTTCCTTGTGCTGCGAGAGGTGTAGCAAATTTCCTCTGAACTAAGTTTTTCTCAAGAGGTTTCCTGAAGCAGTTTCCTTCCAGAGTGAATGATGCCTTAGATCACCAAACTGTTTTGGTTGGAAAGGGCTGCTAACAGGTCATGGAGTCCATCCACTGCACAGTTTCAGGACCAGTTCCATTATTCATAAAGGAGCATCTGGCCCAGCCCTGGATGCATCTCCAGTGATGGCAATTCCACAGCCTTCCTCAGCAGGTTCTTCCATTACCTTAATGTCATAAAAGCATCAATTTTTCCCTACTGTTTAACCCGTGTTCTACCTGTGAAAGCTTTCAGGCTGTTTTGGGGCACCACAGTCTGCTGAGAGGATCTCCTGATGGTCTTTGGGTTGGCATCGGCTGCCACCCAAGGCTGGAGGTGGCACTGCCCTCTTGTCATACCCAGAGCTTATCAGTGGGAACCAAACATCCACGATGCTGCTGGGAATGTGCACAGGAGCATAAAGAAACAGGGCACGAGGGATGGGGCTCCATCTGCAAAGAATTTGAATCACTGGAAATAGCTGGAAAGACTTTAGGAGTTCATGGGTGGATGGGTCAGTGCTGTTGGCTTTTTGTAGTTCAGGAAACCAAAATAAAAGTTTGGTCAATGTATTCTCCCACTTCAGAGGGAGACCTTCAAGGTCTGAGGACGAAATATGCCTTTGCCATCAACAATTCCCATGAATAGCTTTTCTTCACCTGATGCCAGAGACCCTACTTGGAGCTATTTTTGCCATGCCACCAAAATATTACAGGGCCACATAATGATGTGGGCAAATAATTATTTTTTGTGTGTGTGCCTTTTCCCAGTGTGCAAATATAGTTCTGACTGAAACTAGTCTGACTTCAACTCTGCATTTCTGCTGACGGGCTCCAGTGACTAATGGTTTGTTAAGACCGTTTTTAAAAGGGTAAAAGCAAAGTACGCTTGAATGTCACATAAAATTGTTTGCCAGCTCTGCTGAAACGAGGGCTGCAAATGGAAAATCCTGCCTTTTGGGGCTGCAGGGAGAAGGGAAAGAGAAGGGAGGGCAGAGGGCAGTGAGGAAGGAGAGCTGGCTGTGGGCAGAGCTCACCCCGCTGCTGCTCTGAAGGGTTTTGTCACAGGAATCTCGTGCCTTTCGAAGAACCACCCGTTGTGTCCCTTCCTCAGCAGCTCCCACGTTATCCTGCAGGGAAGCACTGCCAGGAGAGGCGACTTGAGTGCCTTCCAGAGGGTAAACAGAGGGCCTGAGCGAGGCCAGTGTGTTTGGGTTGGCGCTGGGCACGGCCGCTGCCCCGCTGCTGTTGGCACTGCCCTGTTTGCCTTTGCTCAGGCAGCTTTTCTAGTGGGTTTTCTGGCTGATTGAGGGCAAATGAAAGGGCCTTATGTGCTGGGAAGAAAGGAGCTGAGTATAAGATGGTGCTGCTTGGAAGGGCTATAATCAGCCTTTCATGTGCTCCTGTTTACCCAGGATGACTTGGAAATGCCGTGGATAAACTGAGTGGGGATCTCTCTTTAATCCTTTGTCCTGCAGAGGACATTTCTCATTTGGGCTCCTTTAAGAGGGTGGTCTGTCCTTAGTGCTATAGATAAACTTTTCTCTTTCTCTTCTGTGCCCATGTGCAGAGATAATTTGGGTAGAAGTAGGTAGAGCTTGTTCTTGCCCATCAACCTCCAAACACTGCCTTGTGAAAGCCCTTTTTCCCAGCTCCATATCTGACACATTCAAGTGGTCTAAAATGGCAATGGGAGCAAATGTATTCCAGGAAAGGGACATATTTAACTACTGTAGGATGAGCTTCAGTTGGTGGACGCTGTTAATAAGAAAGCAATGCCACAGTGAGTCCTATGACTTATCTGGAGATGAAAAGAAATACATTCATATGGGATAAAGGTAAAGTGAACTGAAACAATGAAGAATGAGACAGTTTAGCTGCTGGGCTTGTGTAATTAATTGAAAGCTGGCACAGGTATTCAGTGTTAATAGAAAACGAGTGAGCAGTGCACAACTTCCTGAGGGAGCTGGGCCAGCACAGAATTCCCCTAAACCCCTCCAACTATTCTGTGATGGACACTTGTACTGCATATTTGGAGTGTGGAACAGCAGTGGGTGGTGCCAGGACCAAAACAAACCCCCTGTTAACAGGCCCTGAGTCAAAAGGACATAATGGACCCAGAGTGAAAAGAACAGAATGGACCCAGAGTGAAAAGGACATCATAGATCCTAAGGCACTGTGACCTTTTAAGATGGCTTAGTCAGATGGCTTTCAGCAGTGATGAAAGACAGAAGCTTTTCCTCTTGCAGCGGCCTCAGAGACAGCTGGATAAAGCAAAATTGTTCTCAGTGCAGATCGCTGGAAGGAAAATAGTTTGTTTTCATGTGTAAGGTATTCATCCTTCCTCCTCCCCCTCAGCTGTTGGGGGCTGACTTTCCCTGCCAGGGTGGGGTAGTGTTTCAGGGAGGGTTAGCAGAGCACCTCCAGGGCTCTGCCAGGACATGCCAGTCCAGCAGTTTCGTGGCATTTTGAAAAGGAAGCTGCCAGTGTTGCAGAAGGTCCAAGCTGGGGAGAATGAGGAGTAACCTGATCACTGCAGCCCAGGGGGCTGGTGGGAGGTTTGCAAACTCCTTAGGCTGAGAAAGTACAACTCTTGTGGGATGTATTCTTACTGAGTCTGAACCCACAGTTTGTGGGATAATGTGTGCATGCCATGCATGTATTTTATATGCACAGTGTCTGCTGTACTTTGAAAGGTGGTTTGCAGGAGTAAAGAAGAGACTCCATGTGCCAAATCCCTTGGAATCACACATACCCAGAGGATTCTCAGCCTCAACTTGTGAAGGAAACAGCACAGGCTCATTGCCCCTCTGGCTTCAGCAGCCTCCCCAGATCCTGCTTTGCATATTGGCAGAAAGAATTCTTGCAAGTATAGCTGGGAAAGTCTGAAATCCCTTTTATTCCCCCCTTATGTTTATTGCTCAGAAATAATTCCAGCCTCCTGACCACATCCATGTCTGAGAAGCGAGAGGTAAATAACTGCTCTGATTTAACTGGGCTGGCTTTGTAATGTGATTCCTGCAGAAAGGAGCTTCTCTGCTCCTTCCCAGTTACCTGTTGAGCTGCTTTTGTCCAAGTGCCTTTATTTTATCCGCAGGCACCAAAGGGAGATGGAATGAGTGTGTTCACATTAATTTCCATGTGATGGCCTATTGCTCACAAAGTCTCTGCATTAAATCAGGAGACCTGGAGCATCTCTGCTGTGCTGGAAAGCCTGAGGAACTCTTGGGAGAGTTGCTGTGGCTTTTGTGTTGCTTTGAAAGGCGAGTTGTGGCCGGTCACTGCGAGTGCAGCAAGTGGGAGACCACAACAAGCTGCAACACTCTGCTTGGCTGGAGCTTTGGCAATGTGTGTGGTGGGGCCAAGCCCAGCACTTTCAAGGCTGAGACAGAAATTGGTTTTCTTGCCATTGTCAGAGCTGTGTCCGCAGGGGGTTTGCGGGTTGACGTGGATTTGCTCGGTCGCTGCTCAGCCCAAGGCCAAGCTGATGAGCTCAGGGCAGCTCTGGGATATCGTTGGAATCCTGATTGCTGAGCATGTTCAATGATAAGCTGTTCTGGGAGGCCTGGGCTGTGAGCTCAGTGAGATGAGCTCATGTTTGCCTCACAGAGATAGTGGAGACACACCACGTTCCAGGAGACACTGCATTTTCCTCTCCTCTTATCCAGGGATTCACAGTCCCTCCCAATCCCAGCTAGAACTGCCCAAGACCGTGTCCTTTACTCACTTGATGGTTTTTAAATGTGTTTGAGAGCCTGAATGCCCTCCAACCCTCCAAACAGGCTCTGACAGGTCCTTTGATATGTTTGAAGTTCCTTTTCTTCTGGAGAAGACAGAACTTGGAAAGGGCAGTTTGTTGTGATGGTAAATGTCCAAAGAGGACAATCTTGTGCTGGCACGTGAACGGGCTGGAGACACGTTACAAGAGCTCTCTCCTCTCTGCTTTTATTTGTAGGAATGTGTGGTAATATTTTAATCCCAATGAATGATCCTCTGAGGGCTGTTGTGAATAGAGCAGCTGTCAGAGCTCACACAATGAATTCAGGGCACTGGCTGCTGGGCCCAGCAAGTCTGGCCTTTAGAACAAATCCACTCCTGGGCAGTGAAGCCGCTTTCCTGTTTGCCTTTGTGTGGAGTTTGAGCTCTGCTTTGGCTTCCAGCTGGGTGATGTCCCATGAGCAGTGATCTCACACCAACGTCCTGGCCTCGGTGGGAACACAAATGGGATTTGTCACTTCCAGCCTCCTGCCTGGTGCAGTGAGAGGGAGATTAGTTTAACAGCCCTGGGACTTGGCCACCCCAATGCATTTGACTGCAGCCCTTGCTGGACTCTGCAGGTATTGGGGAAGGAGGTGGGACTGGGGCACTCAGACCCACATTCCTTGTCGAAGAGCTTGGACCAAAAATCTCCAACTATGTGGCAGTGGAGGTCAGGAACACATCCACTGTTGGAATGGGAAAGCCTGGAGATATCCTGATAGTAAGGACAACGCATGGAAAACCATCATCAAAGCAAGGACTGCATGTCAGAACATTTGCAGGTCTCACAAAGAACTGCTGGGATCTCCCACCTTGACTTTGAATTATTTTACTTTTTATCTTTTAACAAATTAGAAAAACAACTGCCAAGAGTATCTTGTGTTTTAGGGTGTGTAGTCTGGTTGGGTTCTTGAACTCTTCCCAGGTGTGATTGTGTGTTTTCTGCTCCTAAGAAGCGCAGCATCAACCAGGGAAAATCACAGCCCCTTTGGTGCCCTGCACTTTCACGACCAGGAAACATCTTGAGAAATGTGATTTTAGGCTGGGGCACATCACTGAAATGTTCTGGCTCCACCAGGACAGGCCGGACAGCAGGAGTGAACTGTAATTTAGTCTTTCTTTAGTAACTGCTGCTGGTTTAGTCTGTTGATCTAATAAGTCTGAGATGAAAAACTGACCTGTTCTTTTCTCTCCTCACACCCTGAAGACCTGGGATGATGAGCTGGAGAGATCAGCCCATGCCTGGGCTCAGCAGTGCATCTGGGACCACGGGCCCAGTGACCTCATCAGGTCCATTGGGCAGAACTTGGCTGTTCACTGGGGCAGGTAAGAGTTGGGGGGCTCCAACTCCCCAGGGCAACTGATGGACCCTCCTGGAGAGACTCCTGGAAAAGTTTGCTTTGATGCTTGACAGAGTGATGGAGAAAGGGAAGAAAAGCTGAGGGTCATTAACTGTGACACCTCCAGCCACCTTTAGCTGGCAGTTCCCAGCAAACCAGCCTTGAGTTGGGCTCCTCCATCCATGAGTATCTCTGGGTAACCCATCTATAACCTGCTTAAGGCCACTCCTACTCCTAAGGAGAACATCTCCAGAGGGCTTTTTGCTCCTAAATCTGCTCTTTCAGGGAGGGGTTCTGGCATCATGTAGAGAACCAGGGAAAGCTGAAGTTTCTCAGGAGCCATGTCTGGATTCAGCTGCTAGTTATGAATTGAATTCTCTCTTGCTGTATTTTCCATAAATATTTATCCAGCTCCTAATTTCTCTTCACTGAAAACACTTTGCAGGTATTTTTTTCAACTTCCTAGGGGCAAGTTTTTAAACTAGAGTTGTTAACCCAGTTAGGAAAGATGACACTAAGGCTTCCAAATGGATTTTCCTCTCCGCCTTAAGGTGAATTCCTTTGTTGTTAAGCCAGTTGTAGGTTAAACCTGCTTTGCACAGCAAACATCTTGTAGTGGCTCAGGAGCCCTGAAGGGTTTTCCACCCATTTCCTGGGTGGAAATGCAGTTCTGATTGTTGTAAATCAGGCAGAACTCAGTGGAAAGCAACGGAAATTTGCTGGTGTGAATTGAGCCTGATAGAAAAGTTGGGCCCATTTTTGTTGGCAGAATTAACTAATGATTGGAAAATAGAGTGGTTCATGCATTGGAAACAAAGGCAAAAGATCTTGCTGTTCTTGGCTCTCCCACAAGTGTTCAAGGTGGCTCATGGAGGTAGATCCAATCTTGCTCCCTTTGCAGTCACTGAGAGGAAAGAGAAATCAGATTTATCTCAGCTTTGCCATAACTTGATTGCCTCAATTTCCTCTCCCGTAAAATGGGATTCGGAAAGTATTTGCTTCGTGACATCATGAGATGGGTGTTTTTAAAATACTTCTAATGAATGATTTTTAATGAAGAGTTGGCTGGGAGAGTGAGCTGCAGTTGGTGATGATATCATCTGCAATTCTGGCACTTTGCTCCCTGGGAGCTGTTGAAAGCAATAAAAAGCAGCGGCTTCGGTGCAGTTTGCAGAGCTCTGTTTGCTCACTGTGTGTCAAACATGGATGAGGTAGTTTGGACAGGCAGTTTTGACACTCTTGGGGCTCCTCAATCAGCACCAGGAGCATCAGCACTACCACAGGCTGTGCTACCCAGGGCAGAGATTACTCACAGCACAGAGAGGGCTTTGGTGCAGGGGAAATGGCTGTGAAAGGTGGGGTAGGGCTGGAGAAGGGTCTGGAGCACAAGCCCTGTGAGGAGAGGCTGAGGGAGCTGGGGGTGTTTGTCCTGGAAAAGAAGAGGCTCAGGGGGGACCTCATCACTCTCTACAACCCCCTGAAAGGTTGGGAGGTTGGTCTCTTCTCCCAGGCAACCAGCAGGAGAACAAGAGGGCACGGCTTGAGCTCTGCCAGAGGGAAGTTTAGGTTGGATATCAGGAAGAAATTCTTCATAGAGAGAGTAATCGGGCATTGGAATGGGCTGCCCAGAGAGGGGGTGGGTTCTCCATCCCTGGAGGTTTTTAAGATGAGACTGGATGTGGCACTGAGTGCCATGGGCTGGTGATCACAGTAGGGTTGGATCAAGGGCTGGACTCGATGATCTTGGAGGTCTCTTCCAACCCTGCTGATTCTGTGATAGGGCTGGAGTGCTCAGCTGCCCTTCACCAGCTCCTGGTGGGATGTGAGTGTGGAAAAGCCCCCTCACTTTCCAAGATCTTGCAGTGTTAGCTCCGGGGAGCTTCCAGATTTAGCAAATTACCTGGTGGGGAAATCAGTCCATGATGGCTTTTGGTGTGAGATGTTTGGCAAAGCCCAACTGCTGTTTACTTTCAAAACACAACTTTCTGCCAAACTAGGAGTTATTTTGTAGTTGTGTGGAAAGGTGGGGAGGGCATTTCAGGTCAGCAGCACTTGAGGATCATGTCAAACCTATAAATAATACAGAGTTAGGTCAGGTTGTGAATCTGAGGCAGAAAATCATAGAAACAACAGTTTGGGTTGGAAGGAACCGAAAAGATCATCCAGTTCCAGTCGCCCTGCCATGGGCAGGGACACCTTCCACCGGCCCAGGTTGTTCCAACCTCCATCCAGCCTGGCCTTGGACACTCCCAGGGATGGAGCAGCCACAGATTCTCTGGGCACCCTGTGCCAGGGCCTGCCCACCCTCCCAGGGAAGAAGTTTTTCCCAGTATCCCATCTTAACCCATCATCTGTAACATTTTCAACAACATTTTTTTAATTTGATAACTTCCACCAGACTGTCATGATTTAAACTGCCTTTTTTCTCCTTCAGGTATCGATCTCCAGCTTTCCATGTCCAGTCTTGGTATGATGAAGTTAAAGATTACACATTCCCTCACCCTCATGAGTGCAACCCGTGGTGCCCAGACAGGTGTACAGGTGCCATGTGCACCCATTACACCCAGGTAAAGAACCCAAGGGTTTTGTACCCAGACTCTCCACATCTCCCTGTCCCATCTGTGCCTGGATGGGGATGATTCCCTCATTTGCAATAAATTCATTCTCCTTGCAGATAGTCTGGGCCACCACCAACAGGATTGGCTGTGCTGTGAACGTCTGCAAGCAGATGAATGTGTGGGGAGAGATCTGGGAGAACGCCGTCTACCTGGTGTGCAACTACTCCCCCAAGTAAGGCAGAGCAGCTGGGCTCTCTCCAGCCCTCCCCAAACTGGCAGCTTGCTCAGGATCTGGGGGAGAGATCTCAGGCAGTCTAGACTGCTGGTTGTGGCTTTAAATTTTCTCTCTAGGGCTGGTTCAAAACTCCCGAGCGCTGCCTGGAAAACTGAATGAGGAGCGTGGGCCAGGCTGGAGCTTTGATGTTCCTGCCATGGGAAGGGAAGGGAAGGAGGAGCAGGAGGTTTCCAGGATGGAGCTGCTTGCTTTCTCCTGTCAGAGGGTGGTGGTTAATGCCAAAAAAACCTCTGCAATAACTGCGTCAGTGAAGATCTCACCAGCTTGAAGCTTTGCTTAAATTTCAAAATGAAAATTACATTTCTTGCCTGTTAACTCCACCTGGCAATGGCAGTTAATGTTTTCTGGTTTGATGGCTAAGAGGAGAAACATTCCCACTCCAAGCCCTTGGCAATTTAAAACTTCAAACTGAGATGAAATGGAGAAATCACATTTGTACAAACGGAGTGGCTTGGGGAGCATCTGAGTGCTGGGGATCAATCACAGTGCAGAATAATGCAAAGCAAAAAGCTGTGTGGGTCCAGAGCTGCCATGGCCCAGGCAGGGTTCTTCTGGGGGATTGTTAAGCCCCTCTCCCTCCTGAGATACTGAGCATGTTGTTGGAGGAGTTTAACAACCTGCTCCTCGTGTGGGATCAGAGCATCTCCCGCAGAGCTCCCCCAGCAGGCTGGGTGACTTGCACATCATCCACCCAGGGCTGCTGGATGGAAAAATACTCCATTCCTGCAGTTTCTGCTTAATCTTTTCTCCCTGGCATCGGTGCACATTGTCCTCATCTAGCCTTATAGGTGGAGACAGCTGAAAGAGCAATAACCCAGGAGCTCGTAGCCATGGGCTTAACTCCAGCGTCTTCACCCTCCTCAGCCCCCAAATTCTGCAGGACAAAGAGCCAAAATGGGCTTTTATTTTGAGTAGTTTTTTGAGAAAAAGTGCAGTAATCCATTGATTGATTTCTGTTTACATAGGATCCCGGTGTATATACTGGAATATTATATAAAAGTGATACTGCACGCAGTTCATTGAGGCAAACCCCTAAAAATCTCATTCTAGAGGCAAAATGAGGGAGAGCATTTTTTCCTACAAGGCTTTCCTGGGCTGGTTGTTTAGTCTTTGTTTAGTTGCTCTGGGCCAGGGGGTGTTTCAGGCCTTGGGTGTCTGATGGGTGCACGTTCTTTGCAGGGGCAACTGGATTGGAGAAGCGCCGTACAAGACCGGCCGTCCCTGCTCCGAGTGCCCCCCGAGCTATGGAGGAGGCTGCCAGAACAACCTCTGCTACAGAGGTGCGTGCTGGGGGGCTTGGGGCACCCTCTGGGATGGGGGAAGAAGCTCAGCAAAGTTCCTAATTAGAACCAGCCCTGGCGTTGTTCGCCTTTTAATTAACCACCCTCCGCATTTCAACATCGTGACATCGTTGGTTGGTGCCGAAATTGGAAATCTCTGAAGCGCTTCAGATCTGGAGCTCGGGCTTGGCATGTTTTCCTGGGGCAAATGAAATAGCTTGGAATGGGGGGAAAGCAGCTCTGAGCTTCCATGGGTTTGGCTCGGGAGCTCCAGCGGGATTTTGAGCTCTGGCGGGAGTGACCCCGTCCTCGCGGGGTTTGTTTGGGAAGGGAATGTTCTCCAGAGCTTCCCAGGGCTGATGTGGGTGGGCACAGCTAGGCCACCTGCCCTGCTGCTTTGGGGGCCAGGGATGGAGCCTTTGCCTCCCTCCCCACCCTGAGATGAGCTCAGTTGGTTAAAACTTGGTTGTAACAATGCCAAGGTCATGGGTTCAATCCCCTGTGTGGGCCATGGACTTAAGAGTTGGACTCGATGATCCTTGTGGGTCCCTCCAACTCAGAATAGTCTGGGATTCTGTGATGGAGCCTTTGCCTCCCTCTCCACCTTTGATGGAGCCTTGTCCTCCCTCCCCACCTTGGATGGAGGTTTTTCCTCCCTCCCAACCTTGGATGGAGGCCTTAGATGGAGTTTTTTCCTCCCTCCTCACCTTGGATGGAGGTTTTTCCTCCCTCCCCACCTTGGATGGAGGTTTTTCCTCCCTCCCCGCCTTGGATGGAGCCTTTGCCTCCATTCCCACCTTGGGTTCCACAGCTGCAAAGCAACTGCAGTGATTCCTGTCTTGTGAAGGAGAGAAGGGGATCCAGGATGGTTTTCCCTGACCTGTGGGAAGAGAATTCCATGGAGTAAACCAGACCATCATTAACCTGAGCCCTCCAGGGCAGCAGTGGTGTCCCCCAGAAGCTCCTGGGGTCATCCTTCTTCTCCCACATGTTTGGCTTCCTGGAGAACTGGGCTCCAGGTTCCCTGGAGACTTGCCCAAAGCTCCAACCTTGTCTTTCCCATTTTTCAGCCTGTGGGGCTTGGGGAAGGACCCCAGGGGGCTGCAGGGGGAAGAGGGGAGGAGGTGCCTCCTGGAATATGCACCCTCCAGCAAGTTTGTGTTTTCCCCCAGAAGGAAGAGCTCTGTGGGAAGCAGAAACAGCAAATCAGCACTTTTTTTTTTTTTTTTTNTTTTTTTTTTTTTTTTTTTTTTTTTTTTTTTTTTTTTTTTGCTAATTAGTGGGGATACTTTCAAATCTTTATTGTAAGGTGCTCTAATTGCTGCTTCATTCCCTGAGGAGTGGGAGAGGAACAAATTCCCCCCACATTCCCTGTGTTGCATTTAATGGGTATTTTCCATCTTCCAGTTTTTTAAAGCAGATCCTTGTCAAACTAAATCCCCTCCCTCTAAACATGAACCTGCCTGATTTCCCCATTAGTGAGAACACTCTGTGATCATTTTTAATCCTCTCTCCTACCAAGATCACCGTTATGAAGATCCCATCCTGGCTGAGACAGACGAGACCAATGAAGTGGAGATTCCCCAGGTGGCAGATCAGAAGCCAGTGAGGTTCTACCCTCCAGAAAGCAAGCCCAGCAAATCCATCAAGCCCAAGAAAATCATCCCAGAATCCTACATGAGTAAGGCAGCCTCCGGCTTTTTCAGCTCCTTCCCCTGTACTCTGTGTTGGTGGGGCCACACCTTGAGCGTTGTGTTCAGTTCTGGGCCCTGCAGTTGAAGAAAGTGATTGAGGGGCTGGAGCGGGGCCAGAGAAGAGCAACGAGGCTGGAGAAGGGACTGGATGTGGCACTGAGTCTCCTCTTAAACACCTCCAGGGACAGAGAATCCACCATGTCTTGATCCAACCCCACTGGGATCACCAGCCCAGGGCACTCCGTGCCCTGGGCTGGTGATCACAGTGGGGTTGGATCAAGGATTGGACTTGATANGAGTGCCATGATGTGGTAAAGGGACTGGAGTTGGCCCAAGGGTTGGACTTGATGATCTCAGAGGTCTTTTCCAACCCAATCAATTCTGTGATTCTATGAATTTTGTAGTCCTTCTCTGTGGGAAAAATTGTGGAAAGTTGAGGAGAAACTCCAGATGAGGAGGTTCAGGGAGCAGAAATAGCTGGGAGGATGTTTGAGTGGAGGGGGAGGTAATCTGTGAAAATTCCCTGCTCATTGGAGCACAAACCTGCCAGAAGTGGAGAGCAAAGCATTCAAAAACACTGGTGCCTTCTGCACATCAGTGTCCTCCCAATATCCCATCTATCCCTGCCCTCTGGCAGTGGGAAGCCATTCCCTGTGTCCTGTCCCTCCATCCCTTGTTCTAGGTCCCTCTCCAGCTCTTCAGGCACTGGAAGGGGCCCTCAGGTCTGTTCTCCAGGTGAACCCCCCAGCTCTCCCAGCCTGACTCCATGGCAGGAGTTCTCCAGCCCTCAGAACAACTCTGTGGCCTCCTCTGGACTTGCTCCAGCAGCTCCATGTCCTCCTTATCTCAATCAAATATCAATGTGCCAAAGCTCCCCCCATCAGTAATCAGTTCAGGAAATATGGGATTTATCCCCCATTTTAGCCCTCTGCACTCAGCAGTTCCCTCCTTTGCAGCTTTTCTGGGTTTTTTACTTTGCTTCCTCTTTACTTCTTGCTTGGGAGGATTTCTGAAGTGGTTTGTGGAGCTGCTGGGACTTCCTCAGTTGTTTTCTAAGCCTTGTTAATTAAAAGAGACTTATTTAGCAAACGAGGTGAGGGAAGCCAACACATCCTTTTCAAGTTTATCTGCTGGAATCCAGAGAGTCTGTAATTAAGTGGAGAATGAGAGCTCTGATTGCAGACCTGGGGCTGTAAATCAAAGCTTTCCTCTGTCAGATGCTCCTTCCTTGCTAATATTCCAAGGACACCTGTCCCAGGTGAAGGGTAAAAGAGGCACAAATTGCTCCAGGCTGCATCAAATAAGGTTTTTATCTTGCTGCACCAAAGACCTCCAGGAAAGGCGTGTGGAGGTTGTTCCTCTCTGTAGCTCAGGAGGAGGTTGAGCTCTTTAATTTTGAAATATTTCTTTCTTTTCTCCCCAGCACAAGTCATTACCTGTGAAACCAAGATGAGAGACAAATGCAGAGGCTCAACATGCAACAGGTAATTGATATTGCTTGGAACACTGTGGGAAAAAGTAATCTAAATATTACTCAGCACTTGCAGGCCGTGCTGTGCATTTTTGGTGACTATCTAAGTAAACCTCTTTAAAATAAACCAACCTAAAAACCGACAAAACCCAATTAAAAAGAAAAAAAAATCCCCTAAATTTCTCTTCATGCAAACCTTCAGCCAAGCCTGGCAATGAGGTGAATTGGTTCATTTTATTCAGCCATGATGACCCAGAGTTTCAGGTGTCCAAAATAATTTAGTACATTTTGGCAGACTCGTTTTTGGAGCCTTTTTCATGCATTCCACTGCTGTCCAAGCCAGACCAATAATTCATGGCTTGTCCCCTCCCAGCCAGTCAAGAACTTCTGGTTGAGGTTTCTGCAAAGAACGGGACAGTTTATCACTTGGAGAAAACCCAAAGCCACAGAATCTAAATATTGGTCAGGCTCTTAAGGAGGGTGGAGAAACTGTTTTAAGAAGCAGCTCTTTTGCAATCTTGTTTTTTTAAAATGGAAGAGTTACGTGAAGTGAATGGAATGATTATTAAATGGAGTCAAAGTCTGTTTTTCTTGAATTGTTGTTCACCACCCTCAAAGATATTTATCTTCCCTAGGTATTTGTGCCCAGCTGGCTGCTTGTACAGTAAGGGGAAGATCTTTGGAACATTTTATTATGAAAGTGTAAGTACCTTTTAATAGCTCCTGGATGTCATTTGTGGGGAGTTGGTGGCAATGACAGCAATGGGAAATGTCAGCCATTCCTGTGTAATTTGGCTTTGCAGATTCTCCACTTGGGGTGCTGTGAAATGGTGCTAATAAGGATTATCTGTATTTTCCTCATCTTAGTGGTAGGGAAAAAAAAAGGAGTCTGGGAAGGCCAAGTGATTCCTCAGACATGATTTTATTATGAGTTGTCCTTAATTTGGACACTCATGGAAGGTGATGGAAGAGCATCAATGGGCATCTCTGTTCATTGCTGTGGAAAACACTGTTAAATGCTGTAACCAAATAAAATTTGGGGGCTGATTTCCTGGATCTTGAATTAGCAAGATAATTTATAAATAAAGCATGGAACTGCTTGCCCATCAAAATGACTTTTGGGGTGAAGAATGGGTAAAGATTAAGATTTTTTTTTGTTTGAAATTGGGTTTTCTTTCCCCATTCCAACTCATCACCCCTGATATGTCCCTGCAGCTTCTGTGATAGCAGACAGGCACCCCCTCCAAGTGATGTCAGCAGAAATATTTTGGCTTGGAATATTTTGTTGAGAACTGGAACTATTTCAGACTGATCGTTCACTTCCAGCTCTGCTTTTCTCCTAAACTATATTTAAATGTATGGTTTTGTTATTTAAAAAAAAAAAAGCTTCCCGTTCAACCAGGCAGTGCTTAAAATAATAATAGTAATAAAAGAATAGGGCTGTGTTGGGAGAGTAAGATTTAACAACCAGATTCCAAAGGGGTGTGCTCAGCTTGTTTTCCACTTGGTGCTCTGGTGGTGGTTTAATTTCTGCTTCATTTTTTGCCCAGTGGTTGGGCAGATTTTTTTTCACCCTCTCTTTATTTGTGCCCCTGCCAGTCCTCAAGCATTTGTCGTGCTGCCATCCACTATGGCATCCTGGACAACAAGGGAGGGCTGGTGGATATCACAAGGAAGGGGAGAACACCTGCTTTTGTCAAGTCCACCAGGAACGGCGTGGAGTCTTTCAGGTACTGCCTTCCCCAAAAACTTGTGGTTTTGCCTTTAAATACCACATGTATTCGAGTTCCAAGTGATGCTGAATATTCTTTGTTACTCCTATGTAGGCACAGTGATCATAGAATCACAGAATGGATTGGGTTGGAAAAGACCTCCCAGATCATCAAGTCCAACCCTTGGGCCAGCTCCAGTCCCTTTACCACATCATGGCACTCAGTGCCACGGCCAAGCTCAGTTGAAAAACCTCCAGGGATGGGGAATCCACACCCTCTCTGGGCAGCCCATTCCAATGCCTGAGCACTCTCTCTGCAAAGAAGTTTTTTCTGCTCTCCAACTTCAATTTGCCCTGGCAGAGCTTGAGCCCCCCGTGCCCCCTTGTCCTATTGCTGAGTGCCTGGGAGAAGAGACCAACCCCCACCTGGCCACAACTTCCCTTCAGGCAGTTCCAGACAGTGCTGAGGTCACCTCTCAGCCTCCTCTTCTCCAGCACAAACACCCCCAGCTCCCTCAGCCTCTCCCCACAGCACTTGTGCTCCACTCCCTTCTCCAGCCTCCTTGCTCTTCTCTGGCCCCGCTCCAGCCCCTCAATCTCTTGCCTCAACTCAGGGGCCCAGAACTCAACACAACACTCAAGGTGTGGCCTCCCCAAGGCAGAGGCCAGGGGAAGGCTCACTGCCCTGGGCCTGCTGGCCACGCTACTTTGGATCCAGACTAGGATGCCATTGGCCTTCTTGGCCACCTGGGCACACTCTTGGCTCCTGTTGAGCTTCCTGTCCCTCAGTCCCCCCAGCTCCCTTTCTGCCTGGCTGCTCTCCAGCCACTCTGTGCCCAGCCTGGAGCGCTGCAGGGGGTTGGGGAGGCCAAAGGGCAGGACCTGCACTTGGCCTTGTTGAACTTCATCCCATTGGAACCAAGTCATTCTGCTGTGCTTATTTTTTTTAATAAATTTCTTTGTTTGCTTGTTTTGCAGGAAAAGTAAACCTTCAAATGCCTTCATGGTTTCCAAAGTCACAAGTAAGTTTCAAAAGTTGAAGGAAAAAAATATTGTTGCTGAAGTTCAATAGGATATTTGAAAACACCCTTCCTTTTAAGTGGTTATGTCAAGTGGGTCTGTACCACAGCCAAGTCCTGGAGTGGTGATCCAGGATGATCCAGAAACCTGGAATGATTGCCCACCCATTATGGGCAATTCCAACACCACCCACCTCATTTTTCTGTGGGTGTTTCAGAGGAAGGGACAGAAAACTGGGATAATGGGCCATTTCCAGCAGCACCTGCTGGTGATGGATTGTGGTGGGGTCCAAATTTTGGCTGCTGATGGCCAAGGGATGGAGGATGAGCCATCCATGTTTGAAAGCCTCAGTCCAGTGTGAGCACTTCTAAAAACTGGAAAAAAAAAAGTAGTGGCTGATGTCCTACTGCAATACTGTCACGAAACACAGAGTACACTTGAAATTAGTTTGTAGCAGTGAGTCATCACATTTCTGATGGCATACAGATAAATACTGTTCAATTCTGCTTTTTGAACAATTCCCACTCTCAGAATATCTTTGTAAAATTCCTCCTACACTTTGATTAGATCCCCCTGAGCCGTTTTCAAGGAGAGCTGTAGGTGTCAGGGTGTTTGGACTCCACATCTGTAGCAAACCCACGTGTTGTGGATCAGCTGCTTTCCCCTTTTCAAAGCTGGGACCTTTGTGGGGCCACGTGGTGGTGTGGAGGCAGAATTCCTGCTGGGAGCTGCCCAGCCCTGTCCTGTGGGAAGGAGCAGCTTGTCCTTGGTGCCCTCAGCTGGGTGTCCCCAGGTGTTCTGTGGGACTGCTGGGGGTTTTCTGCACTGCCTCAGCTCTTGGGAGTGATAATTTGCCTTTCCCTCTTTCTCTGGCAGCACAGACCCTGGATTGCTACACCACAGTGGCTGAGCTGTGCCACTTCAAGAAGCCAGCGAGCCACTGCCCCAGGTAACCCCAACCTGCTCTGCCCCAGGCAGGGGATGCTGAGCCCCCAGATCTGGGGGCTGCTGGAGCAGAGCTGCCTTTACTGGAGAACTGGAGGAGGGTGTTGGGATCCTGAGATGAGCTCAGTTGGTTAAAACTTGGCTGTAATAATGCCAAGGTCATGGGTTCAATCCCCTGTGTGGGCCATTGACTTAAGAGTTGGACTCAATGATCCTTGTGGGTCCCTCCAACTCAGAAAGTCTGGGATTCTGATTCTGTGAATGGTGGGCTTCCTCCTGCCACACTGCTTTTCTTGGCATCACAGCAGAAAATTCAGGTTATATTTTCAGATCAGTCACCTGTAAGTCAGGCTGTGTGATCCCACCCCAGACACCCTGGTGTGTGAGTGGGCAACTTCACACTCTGCCTTTACTAGTTTTGGGGATGTGGTTTTCCTTCCCACCTTCAAACATGGAAGAAGGTTCTAGAAAGCTGCGCTGTGCAGGAGGAAGTTGTGGCAGGGCAGGGGAACACAAACATGCAAAGACTTACGTGCCCAGCATTGTGCCAAAGTCCAGGTGCTCTCCTTTGGAAAGGTCATGAAAGACCAATCCCCCTTGACTGGTCCAAATCCCTGTATTTGTATTTCTGCAGTAACAACCCAATGTCATCCGAGGGGAACAGATAATTAAATTCACTGTTGCCACCTGCAGACCAGATGCAGGCACTTGGAATGTCCCAGGAATGCAGCTCTTTTTCCTGTCCAGCCTTGATATGAGAATAAACCTGAATAACTTGTTTTCTAGGATTTATTGTCCAGCCCACTGCAAGGACGAGCCGTCGTACTGGGCACCCGTGTTTGGCACCAACGTCTATGCAGATGTGAGTGTGGGCCCTCCCCTCTGCCCCCTGTGCCATGGGACTTGTGCCACAGAGCCAGGGCACGCTCTGGCATTTAGGGAAGAAAGCCAGACTCTCTGGGATCATTGTGGGGATGAGTGAATGGGGGTCAACATCGCCTCGGGGAGCCCTTCTGCTCTCCAACACTGACATTCTCAAGGAGTTGAACGTGTCACTTGAAAACTCCTTGCCTGATGGTCAATAGGCTCCTGCTCTTTGGCACGAATCATTCTTGGAGGCTTGGCCATGTCACTTCACCTCTCCCTGCCATGTGGGCTCTGGGTGGGGAGTTATGGTAGCACTTGGCTGCCTTGGAAAGCACTTTGGGGTCTACACTGTGCACCAAAGGGGTTTTGTTATGTACCCTCACACTACAGAGCTGCCAAAATCAGACTTTCTTTCCCCTCCCCTGCCCTCTTTTTGGGAGCTGAACAGCATTTCTGACAGAGCTCAGAGCAGTGGAAAGCAAGCATGTGAGCTGGTTTTATGGGTTTGTTTTTCTAAGCTCTGCTTGTGGGGATGAGCAGAGGCCTGATGCTAAAACTGGGCTAAGAGTCATTTTCTTGAAATCTCTTAATATTAGGCCTCCAAAAACTGGGTCTTGATGTTTTTCCATTTGTGGGGGCCTGGTTGTTATGTTTTTCTCCTCCTTTTTTCTTTTTCCCATTGGATGTTGCTCAGAAATGGCAGCTCTTTGGCTGCTCTGCACCCTGGAGGAGGAACAAGTTTTTTCAAAGCCTTGGGAGAAGCATCATCAGATTGTGGACCCCCAGCTTGGGGTAACCTTGGAGCTTTGCAGCCTCCTGAGGAAAACCACCCTGCAGAAATCATACAGTCATTTGGGGAAGCAATTTTGAAAGCAATTTAAAAAAAAAACCTCACTATTTTTTCTTTTGCCTGAGACCCACTTTTGTACAGGTAGAGCTGCACAAAGAGGTTCTGCTGGCCTGGCAAATCCAGCTGCCTCCCTGGGTGCTCCCACCTGCAGGAAATGGGAAATAGTTGTCTCTTTTTTTACTGAGGACAGATTGCCCCTGAATTACAAGGTATTAGGGGAGGAGCAGCATCCCAGGCTGGCCCTGCAGTGACACAGAAGGATTAGTGTCCTTTCATGAACCACAAGCTCCATTTCCTCTCAGCCCTCCTGGGTATTGTTTCATAAACGGGGGCATGGATGGCGATTTGGGAGAAAAACAAACAATAATATCATGAAAAAGGATTTGGTCACTTCCTAGAGGGTTGGGTTCAGCTTTTCCTGGACTGCTGTGCTGAGAGGGTGGTGTGGGGGTGCTAAGGGAGCACTGAGGGTGTCACCAGGGTGGGAGGTTGGCAGCAAAGCAGGTGGAACCAGCTGGAGAGAACAGGTTGAGGTGGCTCTGAGTGGGGCTGCAAAAGGGAGAGGGGTTGATGCTGGGAACTGAGATGGGAAATACCACCCCAGGCAGGGGAATTTGGGGAAAGGCTTTTCCCAGCAGGATCCTCTCCTGCAGGGGAATGCTGGGAATCAACCCAAGCCAACTGATGAGGAACAACTAAAACAGGCAACAAGCTGGATGAGGCAAGTGCTGGTTCTGGGAAGGGCTCTGGGCAGCCAACTTCATGTCTAGTGTGGCACCTTCGTGGCCCTGGGGGACTTGTGCTCCAACTCTGCCTTGTTAAATAAGTTATGTAAAGGACAATGAGGCATTTGGCCACGTTTCCAACCTGCAAGGTGCCCTCTGGTCTTCTAGCACCTTCTCCAAAACAGCAGTTCACTAAATGCTCTGACAGGTAAAGGTTGATGGTCTGAGCTGTGGTGACCAAAATGCTTGGCTGGTCCATGGAACAACAGGACTCACTGTGCTTTGGGCCAGAGATGGTGTTCACATCTACATGATCCATGGAAAATATATAAAATTGGGTTTGCCATGAAGAAAAAGCTGAGATATGAAGAATGGATGGGTTTTGTGTATAATTCTGATTTTTATTCAGGGACCATAGGAGACCCTCTGTCAGTTTGTGTAAAGGAATTTTTACCCACTTTAAATACATTCTGATTGAGGTTTTGGTTTGCTCATCATTACAAAATTATCTTGGGTTGTAAGTTTATATGTGGGTGCTTTTGGTGGCTTAAAATGTAAAGAGGTATTGGCAGCCTTTGCTTTAGAAAGTAGTGAGGGAAAATTACTGTGGAACAGGGACAGAGAGGAGACTGAAATTTGGGGGTAAATGAACAAAATGCAAGAAATATGCAATGGTCAGAGTGGACAGGCCTGGTGCTGGGGTGGTCACAGAATCATGGAATGGTTTGGCTTGGAAGGAAACTTAAAGGCCATCTCATTCCACCCCCTGCCATGGGCAGGGTGACCTCCCATAGAGCAGGTTGCTCCAAGCCCTGTCCGACCTGGTGCCTGTGCTGGAGCTGTGTGAACACCCACAGCTCCTTCTGAAGGTTCTAAGAGAGCTTTTGACTTTCAAAAGATGCTGTGATTTGTTCCTCTGCCTGGCTCCTGGTGTGACATGGGCCTGCAGAGGAAACCCATCCCCATCCCTGCTCAGGAGCCCCATGGAGCCAGGAAAGAGGAGGAATCTCTGCTTTTGAGATAAGGTCTTTCATGCTTTTATCCACAGTTGGTTGGAGGAGGGTGGAGGACCTGCCCAATGAGGCAGGTGATTGTCAGCAGAGCAAGCCAAGGGCTCAGCTCTCAGGAGATACAAACTCAGTGGTTAAACCAGTCACACTAATGAGGAAATTCTGGGTAATTAAGCTCATAGTCACAGACAATTGTTAATGACCCACTATCACATGGATTGTCATTTCATGATGAGTGCCCCAGAGTCCACTCAGGAAATTGTCTCAGAGCATCCCAAGGGGCTTCACAATGCAAAGCCCTGCATTGTCCATACAGGTGTTGGACTCCTAATTTGGGCAGGAAGGCTGTATCCTCATATCTCATCTTCCAAAAGCTCTGCAATCAATTCATCAAAGCACAGCCCAGCCTGGGATGGGAAAGGGCTCCAATCCAAGTGATAAGAGGAGCTTTGGGGTAAGGCAATAAAACGTCTGTTGGTTGAAGCTTTGAGTGAGCAACAGAACAGCAAGTCCTGGGAAAGAAAAAAAAAAAACAGGAATGCTTTGAAAAGAACGTTGTTTAGGATGTCTCCCAGTGGAGAGTGTTGCAAACTGATTCAGGGCAGTTTAATTTTCATGAGCCAGTTTTAGATTTCCAGATTTCCCACCACATCTTGGGGCGGATTCCTCCAGACACAGCGTTCCTTTGCTCCTCTGACCATGTATGGAAGCAAAGCACCCAACTGGCACTCAAACCCCAGTGAGCTGCCAAGAGATAGGCCATCCAAAGTGATAAATATATAAGGGACAAGGCAAAGCTGCCATATATGGCTGCAGGAATGAAACAGCACAGTCTGTATCGTCCATGTGCAATGGGAACGTTTGCCCTTGGCACTGGTTTTGTGGTGCTTGGGTTTGTAGTGTCAGGGAGTGTCTGGGTTGGGATCCTCACCTGCTGCAGCTCCCTGGGCTTTGCTTTGTGTTATTCCAGCTTGCTGTATGTAAATCCTCTAGGGCTCATGGCCAAGTTTATGCTGTGTCTCAGCCTTCTCTGCCTGTGCTCCCTTTTCCTGGATGCTTTGGGAGCTTAGTCATCAGTTGGTGGTGGTTTATGTTCCTCCAGCTCTTCTGACTCTGCACATCTTGGAGAGCAGGGGAATGATGTGCAACAGAGAGGCTTTATCCTTTCCAGATATGTTAGTCTCCCTCCACACTTGGTGTTGTCTGATGGGATAATGCCTGTCCAAAAACTACACCCCTCACTGTGCTTGTGCTTTTTTCCCAGAAAGAAGGATTTGAACTCTCCTGGGTAATTAGTGGTCACTTACCTTAATTCAGGAGAAAGGTTTCCTTTTCAAGCAACTGTGTGAACAAACTTTGCTGAGGTGGTTTTTCTGGTGCAAACCCAAGAGGCCTTGGCTGGAAAGTTGTCCTCAGTTCAGGTTTGGCCCTGGGTGAGATGGAGAAGTGTTGATTTAGATTGGATATTGGGAAGGAATTCTTCCCTGTGAGGGTGGGCAGGCCCTTGCACAGGTTGGGCAGAGAAGCTGTGGCTGCCCCATCCCTGGGAGTGTCCAAGGCCAGGTTGGATGGGGCTCTGAGCAACCTGGGCTGGTGGAAGGTGTCCCTGCCCATGGCAGGGGGTGGCACTGGATGAGCTTTAAGGTGCCTTCCAACCCAAAACATTCTGTGATAACCTCCCGGGTGCAGCTTCATCTCAGGCAGGAATGATGGAAAAGCTGCTTGTCCTCTGCAGTGGTGGTGGATCTTCTTACAACCAGGGCTTATGAAGCACCTGCAGGATCTGCTCCTTGACATCTTTTATCCCTAATTTGTCCAAAATAGGGACAGAATTGTTTCATAACAGATTCTTTTTAATTCCCTGGTTTTCCTTGGTGTTTATGGGGATGATAACTCTCCTTATACAAAATACAGACAGTAAATCAAAATAATCAAATCTTTTTCAGAGCTCCAGTATCTGCAAAACTGCAGTGCATGCAGGAGTTATCTCAGATGAAAGAGGTGGCTTTGTGGACGTGATGCCAGTGGAAAAGAAGAAGAGTTACGTTGGCTCCTTAAGGAACGGCGTCCAGTCGGAGAGGTGGGATTTCTGTCCTCTGTGCTTTGCTCTCCCTTTCTGTGGTGAGTTCAGTGGCAGGTTGAAGTCAGCAGAAATCAGCTGGGAAGGCTGGTGGGCTGGAAATATCTGACTTCAGAGTGTCACTGTGAGTTTGGGGAGCCAAACAAGTAGAGCGTGTTGTCCTCTCCTCCCTTCCCCCAGTGAGGAGCTGCCTTCAGGTCGCTGTGAAGGGTGGGAGATGTTGCTCAGCCTTGGCTGATTTGCTGACACTGCAAGCCCATATTAATACATTTTGCTGTATCTTTGACACATTAAAAGGCAGAGGTATTTCTCCAGCTTTCAGCCTGGGTCATGTTTTCAGGCTTATAACTGGAATTTCCATTCCATTCTGGGGCGTGGGATATATTTGTATTTGTTAACTCATGTCCTCTACTCTCTTTGGAAGAAACATGATTGAATTAACGCCTTCAGGGATGATCTTCTTGAAGCTGGGTTTGCCACCCTTGTAATATTTTTGCAGTTCCTTTTGGGCCAGCCTTGCTGGTTGCAGTGACCAATTGCACAAAATCCCACACCTCCCAATGACCTCAATGGTCAAGTCACAGCTCATCAAGTCCTTTCTAATTAGAAGCTTCTTTTTCAATCTGTGATGCTTTTTTTTTCTTCCCCAGGTATTTCTCAAAGCTCTCCTTGCAAATACAGAATTTCCCACTGCGATGGGAGGGGTTTGGTCACAACTAACTTTGCCTGCTCTGTGTAGTTCTACTTTTATAAATACCACAAGAAATCCTACCAAGTTTGGTATTTTATTTCTACTAAAGGATATCCCAGAATGCTCTAGAGCATCTTAGCACATAAAAATAGACTGAGACACGGAAGCTATAGGTGTTAAAAAGCATTTTTTTTTTTAGTATAGACTATCAAGGTCAGCATTTTTCAATTTGGGAGATTGGATTTAGGCAAAAAACCTGTTCATTTGAATATTTTTTTTTCTGTCCTGCTTGCACTTGTCTTTTATACTCACAGACAACTTTTTTCCTTGGATGGCACACTGTGCCCTGGCTAAGAATAGATGCCACTGCTGGCAGGGCCATGCAATATGAGCAGCCAGTGCTGATCTGAGGGGTGAGGGAAACCAAAGACGTTTCTCACAGCAGGGATGAGCACAGGGATTTGGGAAGTGGCATTTACACTCAGCAATAAGGAGCAGCTTCATGCTGTGAGCTCCACCAGACTGTGGAACAGCCTTTCCAAAATTAAGGTGAAAAGTTGACCCTTTGGGACACTGGGAATAACTTTTGGTAAAGATACACACCCAAGGAGGTGTGGGAAGAATTATCTTTAGGATTTTCTGAGTCTTTATCCTTGTTGGAATGTTTATTTTGTGGGAATATGAAGTTTTGTCCTTTTCCTGGGGCTTTTCAGCCCAGCAGGGCTGAAGAAATAGGACCTGGGGATAGAAACACCTCCTTGTCCCCACAACTACCCAGAACTGCAGGTTAGAGATGAATATCCATATTTATTGTCATTTAACATGAGGTGATCTGGCTCCTCTCCTTGGCAGCACCAGGAGCCAGGCCAGACAGGCCCTGGGAACCTGCCAGCCTGTCTGACAATTGTTTTTCAGGAAAACATATTCCTTTTCATGCCTGAATCTCTGTCTAAGTGAGCACCATGTTCCTTGGATCAAAGCTAGGCCTGTAGGAGAGGCTGTTGCCTTCCAGCTCCTTTTGTTGGCATTACCACTATAGATTTGAATTAAAAACATCAATCAAAGGTGCAATCATGAATTTGTGCCTCTTTTTATCATCCTTTATCCTCCTCCTGCTCCTGGTAGGAGGGAGAGACGAGCAATTAGGAGTTGCCTGTCACGCTTTGGGTCTTGCAGTGTCATCATTTAGTCCATTCTAAGTGGTTTTCTTTCCTTTTCTTTGTCTCCAGCTTGAAGAACCCTGCAGATGGCAATGCCTTCCGAGTGTTTGCTGTGAAGCAGTAACTCCCCAGGGAAGGTGCAGTTCCTTTGGGAGAGCTCCCTGTCGACCTCCGGCGACGCGAAGGCTCCTCCGGCGGCATCACCTCTGCCCGTCCCCTCCTTGCCCGTCTCCTTCAGGGAATTCTAAAAGAAAAGTCAAAAAAAAAAAAAAAAAAAAAAAAAAAAAAAAAAAAAAAAAAAAAAAAAAAAAACAAAAAAAAAGAAAAAAAAAAAAAGACACCAGGTTCTGACCCAGCTGTTCTGCCCCAGCTGTTCTGACCCAGCTGTTTGCATCTCATCCCACCCGTGCAGCGTCGGATCTTCTCGTCTCGTGTTCCTCTTTCTTTAAGGGCATTCAGCAACCACAGACTCTTCTGACTCCCAACTTTACGAGGTTGTGCTACACAGAACGGTGGTGGCTTGAGGGACAGCAGGGGGAGGGGTCTCAGCCTGGCCCTGGATGGTGGTTTTGGGGTGTTTTCAGGCACCTCCTGAGATGGGAGAGGCTCAGGAGCGAGCGGCTGTCCTGGCGTTGGACGCTTTGAAACGGGACACTGGTGGAAAAGTTGCATCATCTGGGGAGAGGATGGGCTTTGGGAGAATGGTTTGATGTGGTTTCTGTGCAAGAGAAGAGATGATTGGGCCTTTTCCCAGCGAGGGGATGTGCCCAGAGCTGCTGTGTGAGGCACATCCAACGGTGGTGTCATGTCTGGGGAGAGCCCGTTCCGGACATGGAGGTTTTGGGGACTGGAGCAGGGTGTCAAGTGGTGGCAGAGATCCTCAATGCAGCAAATGAGGCCACCAGAGAACCAAAAGAGCAGGTTTGGTGTTTGCTGGTCAAACACTCCCAGGGAAGGCAGTGAATCCTGTGCTGGCACATCTCATCCCATATTCCACGCAAGTCAGTTAAATGCAGTGTATTGTTTTATACAGCAGTGCTGGTTGTTCTATCTGTAGTAGTTAAATAGTGATAAAATTAATCTTATTTCTGCTAGGGAGGGTTGCATCCATAGGAAGCAGGTTCACTTTCCCTTTGTGAAGCTCCTTGTGGTGTGTGCAGTTCTGAGACTTCAAAGATAGGGCATAAATCGGCGTAAATGAATTTTTCCTGCCCAGTTTGTGATGCCAACAGATCCCCACTGGGAGTGCAAATGCTGCATCTGGGAGCAGCTGATCCAGGATGGGAGATCTGGCAAAACTCATGGGTGTTGTAATGATATTAATTCATATTTTATTATTTATGTCTTGACGTGCACCCAAAAGCCCCTCAAAGGCAAGAGAAGGCCCTACCATGACCTGCCTTGTTAGGGTAGAAGAGTATCCTCTGCTTTATATTGGCAATGAATTTTTAGAGTTGGTCTAAACACAAATCTGGTGATGTTTTGGTGCATCCACATCATTAGGCATGAGAACACAATGCCAACTGTAGTCCTTCCATTCTTGTAAATGCAGAGTCCTTCTCCTCAATAACTGAGTGATAATATTGGGTAACAAATGGGAACAAGTTTCCCTCTCTTTGGCAGATGTCTCACAGCTGCTCTTAAGCTCAGACTGTGTTTGGTTTAATCTAGACAGATAAAAGAGCCATCTCTTCAAGCTCTTTCAAAACACAGACCAAAAACATTTATATGATTAAGCACTTCTTTAATCTGTAAACACCGTGAAATCAGAAAGGAAATTACATTTAAAAGGCGTTTATCCCTCAGTTTGTCTCAGCGATGGGGATTATTTCTCTGTAAAATCTGAAGGTGGAAGGAGACCTTTTGTAAAACATGAAGTTGGAGCTGCTTTGCATCGTCTCCAAAAGAGCTGCACAGAAACCCTTTGGGGTGGATAGAGAGAAGTGACTCTTCGTGTCTTGTTTATGTAGTATTGTCCTCCAAGGTGTACAGTATTGACCTTAGATAGGAAAACTGAATTCATTTTTAAATTTCTAGGTAAATTGAGGTTAAAACCAGCTGGAACATATCTTAGAAAAGCTGCTGGTTGGAAGCGTTTGAGATGTTGGCAGTGAGGTCGAGAGTCCCTGTTTGTGCCCACTGTGAATAACTGGGATGTGCATGGTCTGGTTCCAGGAATCTGGGACCACCATGGGCCAAATGGCAGTCAGAGGGTTGTTAATTGAGTTGGAAGGAGTCAGAGATGCCACCAGGGACTGCGCATGGAACCCCTCAACGCTGCCATGGGATGGCACCTCCGTGGTAGTCACGGATGGAGAGCCATGGAATGAGCTGTGAGGGCTCTTGGGGCAAAGCCCAGGGCATCCCTGTGAGCACATAACAATCCATCCAGCTTGGGATGGACCTCCCTGATGGGAAGGGGCCGAGGGAAGGGTTGTGATTCCAACAGAAATATCCTAAAACGCTTCATTCAAGTTCCAGTCGCGTGTTTTTCTCTTCAGCCAACTGGTTTGGATTTTTAGAAACCGACGTTAATTTAAGTCTGTATCTGTTTATTTTTGTATTTGTTGTACAAAAGAGAAATTGTGACTTTCCTACACAAATATTATTGGAGGTCCTGGGTGCTATGAAGTTCAACATACCTCCAGCAGATCAGGGGCCAGCAGGGCCTCCAAGGCAGTGGGGACGGAGCAACTCCTTGCACTCACCTGTGCTTTGCTGTTCACAAACAGGTGGGACAGCACCAGTTTGGAGCCAAAGATTTGCTGCCTTTATGTCTGATGCCAAAACACTTCTCAGCCTCATGTATTTCAGTGCAGCTTAAAGGTGCATCACGTCCTTTATCTCCCCAGGTTCCTCCTTAGCCCCCAGCTCAGCAGACTCGGAGGCTTTTGCGAACTTCAGTCCTGGTTGTTCTTTGCCAATAAATGGATTTTTTGGCATTATTGCAGAATATCAAGCAAACCTGCAGAAAACACAAGCAGGGCAAAAGCTGAAGAGGTGGCTGGTGAGCTGGGGGGTCTGTTGGCTCCATAAATCCATGAACTTCTTCATTTTAAGACATTCAGCCAACAGCTGATTGAGGAGGCTCCAGTTGGTCAGTTGTGCAGTCTAAATATTTAGGGCCAGTTCATAGAGTTGCTTGGTTTTTGTTTTTTGGGTTTTTTTTTCTATGAAAAATGATGTATTTTACTTCCTATGTATAAAAGTTACTTGTAAATTTTCATGTGCCTTTGCATGTTTTCCAAGGGGCCGTGTGGTTGTTTATAAAGTAGATTTTTTTTGTTTGTTTCTAAATACAGAATTGTAAAATATCTTTTTTTCCCCCCCTCCCCTTCCATTTTATTTTGACTCCTGAATTATTTGTGAAATAAAACCTTCCCAGAATGAATGCTCCCCTTGTCTTTAATGCTCAGCCAGAGCTGGGGTTGTGTTTAGAAGAGCTATTTGGGATTACTCTTGGGGACTAGAGAGACCCCAAAGGAGATTGGGATGTGCAGAGTCTGTTCCACAAACAAATAAATTAAACTGCCCAATACCCAGGCATTAAAAGTCACCAAAAATAAGATATATTCTTTAGTGAACCATCTTGAGAGCAAGGGAAAATCACTGTCTTGAAATCCCTGAAACATAAGGACTGAGCTAATTAATGGGTTGGAAATAGTGATTAATGAATTAGAACTGAGGTGAACTCATCCCCAACTGAGCAGGTTGTTGTTAAATGTCCCCTTTCTTTTCTTGAAGGGAAAAGTGCACAGACTTTTTTAATTCCCCTTGAAGTTTTCTCCACTTGCTGACAGTGACACAAATCAAACCAAGTTGTCTGGTGGTAATTCAGTCCTGCCCTGGTTCCAGGAGCAACACGACAAGGGGGTTCATAATTCAGCCTCCAGGCTGGGCTGGGGCCAAAAATGTGGGCTGAGCCATGGCAGGGGGTCCTGATGGACAAGGCTGTGGGATTGTCTGTTTTCCATTACATACACAACCAGATCAAAATCAACCCCAGACATGGCCTGATGCACTTATGGTTGGACTGTCTTTACCTGTAAAACCCAACCAAGATATTGCACTGCCAGTGATTCCTGTAGAAGGAGAAATTCATGGCTGATGCACTCCCTGCAATTCCAAACTGCCTATTTGAACTTGTTGATGCCCAATTTGTGCTTTCTCTCCTCTGTTTTTGCTGCTGCAGAGATATCTCCTTGGCTGAAAACGTGGGGGAAGATTTGTATGAGCGAAGCTGAAGGGTGAGCAGAGAGGGGATTTCAGGTTGATGGTCATTGTTGGCTTCCTTAGCCCATCCTATTCATTGCAACAGTTGTTTAATTTCCTATTTGTTGGTGTTACTAAATGCCCCAGCCTGGGAGTTGGAATGAATTGATTTTTAAGGTCTTTTCCAATAAAAACCATTCTATGGTTTCATATGTGGCGAAATTTAGGTCTCGGTTGGCCTGGAGAGCAAAACAGTGTAATATCCAAAACTTCAGGCTGAAGTTAACACACCCTTTTGGGTTGGCTAACCCATCCCTTTGGGTTGGCTACCCCATCCCTTTGGGTTGACTACCCTATCCCTTTAGGTTGGCTAACCCATCCCTTTGGGTTAGTTAACCCACCCCTTTGGATTGACTACCCTATCCCTTTGGGTTGGCTAACCCACACCTTTGGGTTGGCTAACCCATCCCTTTGGTTTAAATATCCCAGCCTTTTGGGTTGGCTAACCCATCCCTTTGGGTTGACTACCCTATCCCTTTGGGTTAGCTAACCCACCCCTTTGGGTTGGCTAACCCATCCCTTTGGGTTGGCTAACCCATCCCTTTGGGTTGGCTTCAAATGCTGTGCCACTGTCTCTGGTCTTGCTAACAACTTTGACCTCCTGCTCAAGCCGAGTGTTTTGTCCTGTGGTCATCCACCAGAAAACGGGGCTGTCACGAGTCTTCTCTCTGTGGGATGACACCAGGTAAGGGAAGGTTTAGGGCAAAACACAAAGGGGCAGGAGAAAAATTGAATTTTATTTTCCCTGCTGAGGGTGGGATTCAGATTCTTGCTGTAGTGCAGAGGGCATAAAATCTGGTGAGACTGGATGTGGCACTGAGTGCCATGATCTGGTAATCAAAGTGGGGTTGGATTAAGGGTTGGACTTGATGATCTCAGAGGTCTCTTCCAACCCAACTGATTCTATGATTCTATGAAAGTAGAGGGGAAGGGAAAGGAAACTACGTGGACTTCAGTGAGGGTGACCTGTTTGCCCACATTGCTGGTGATCCTCTGGGGTGAACAACAAGCTGGGCTCTCCCAGCTTGTTTCTTCAGGCAGAAGTACCTTGGTGCTGGTTGTTTTGCTGAGCTCATCAGAGGCTTATGTATAGCATGGGCATACCTTGGGGTGGGTGTCCTTCCAGAAACCCACAGTCATTTATAGGATGCCCCAGGCAATGTTTGCATTTTGCTAACGATGGGGTTGGCTCTCATTTATATTAAGGACCTACTTTAAGGCACTTAGGAGACATTTATGCCACTTTAGGGTGTGGATAGAGCAGTGTAAAGAAGCCTCAGTGCAAATAGAAACCACCCTTCTATCTTGTTGACAGTGGTTAAAATAGGGTTGTGGAGTTAAGTCAACAGCCAAGGTTTGCCTTGTGCAGCTCCCTCTGCCCCTCCACCCTGGGCCACGTGAGCAGGACAGGGTTGTCCACAGTGTCCCACTGCTCAGCCAGGGGGATGAGGTGTCAAACTGGACACAGGGATATTTATAGAGGGCGAAAAGTCAGGAGGCTCAGGTGGAACATGAGAACTGAAAGCAGAAGGGAGCACAGGCTTAAATAAACCCAGAGCTTCAGGATGTCTCACAAGTGCTGCTTCTCTCCTGTGGTTTAGAGCATATGAGTGACCATGACCCCAGGGGAGGACCTGCCAACTCATCCACTGTCCTGAGAAGTGCTTGGCACTGATATCATCCTCAAGTCTTTATTTCAGTAGCTGCCCCAAGGTTTCTTTGTGCACATGTGCCTTTTGCACACGTGGAAGATAAAAAAATACCATCCATGAACCAAGCCAAGGGGCAGAGGGCAAGATTGTCAGACACAAATATCAGAAGCAGACGAATTTCCTTCTCCACCAGCTTAACATGCTTTGTTAAGTTGGGGGGAAAAAAGAATAAAACCCAATCGACTGACTGTAGGAGGGTTTTTTACACCATCTCACTTGGTGTGATTTAATCAAAGTATGGTTTATATGAATGCAAGGGGCCTCCAAAACTGCATCAGTGCCTGGGGGGAAGAAAAAATCTGCAAAAATCACCTGGCACTTGGAAGGGAAGAACACAAGGATTAATAAAAGCTGGAGTCAACCAGAAAGGTGTAATTGAGCCCAACTGAGATAAGAAATAAGAGTCAAAAGCATCACACTGTGGCCAAAGGGAGAAATGCCATGTCAGATGTGCTAAGAGGGACCCAAAAGCAGGTGAGAAACGTTCCAGCTTGGCTTTGTGCTGCTCAGGTCCCTGGTGTACTGTGGTGGTGTCTGGGTTTGTCCATCCCTGCCTGGGAAGTGCTCAGCTGGCTGTGGGAAGCCCAGGAGGAAGCAAAGAGAGACCTGAGAGCTGAAACAACCCTCAAGAAAGGAGGAAAGATCGCTGAGGATGACAAAGGTGAGGAAGAGGGTGCTTGAAGCACAGTGAGGGGAGAGAGGGTGTTTATTCTTCATGTCCAAAGGGGCATCACTGAGAAGGGATGGGCCTAAGATGCTGTAGAGATTGGCCATCAGTAAAGGCTCTGACTAGAACAATTATCTGTATGGTCTTTTCAGGCCACCAGTCAAGGGCTTTAAGAATATACTGGATGGAAGCTCCTAAACTTAGATCCTGCTTTGGGTGGAGGGTGGGCTAGAAAATGTCTTGATGGCCCTCCTGGTCATTATTTCTGTAATTTCCAAGGCCAAAGGAAACATGACATTACATGGGAAGGGTTATCATGTTTGGACCAGGATCGGGCACAGGCAGGGCCTGGCATCATGCCATGAGTGATACAGAGATGGTAGAAGTGGCCAAGGTAAAGGTGTGCAGCATCCTGCCAGTATGGATTGAGGTGATCAGAAATCAGAATTGTATCAGTTGGAAGGGACCCACGAGGATCACTGAGCCCAACTCCGAGCAAATGGCCCATGCTGGGATAGAACCTGCAACCTTGGCATCGTCAGCACCAGGCTCTGACCAACTGAGCTCATCCCAAAACTAGTCATTGCTCTTCTCACTCTGGTGTTCAGGGGTTTGGGTTTGTTTGATTCATTTTTAATTTGTGTGTCTTTTGGCAGACAAATGAGTCCTGTGGGACCTTGGAGTGGCTTTGCAGATCACCAAGTCACAGAATATGCTGAGCTGGAAGAGACCCACAAGGATCATCGAGTCCAGTAGACGTGGGGACCTCCTGCTGTATCTGAGGTAAAATACTGGGGACAACTCTCCAAAAATGCTGCTGGCAAGGGCTGATTGAGGGACATCCCTGCAGGGATGTCACTAAGCAAAGAGCAGAGACTGGCACAGACTGCTGAGGGGCAGAGGAGGCATCTCTCACCAGTGCCAGGCACGGAGCACCATTTGAGCCAGGCTTTGGGTAGGAAGATGGTGACCATGGAAATTTTCTGAGGTGCAGAGGAGGCATCTCCTCCCAGTGCCAGGCACGGAGCACCATTTGAGCCAGGCTTTGGGTGGGAAGGTGGAGACCATGGAAATTCTCTCCTCTGCAGAGTCATGAAACAGTCTGTGGTGCCTGAGGGCAGGTGGCCAGCTCAGCAGGCTGCGTGTGCCTCTCCAGACATGGGGGGAAGCCA
Organism: Sakesphorus luctuosus; assembly: GCA_013396695.1. Taxonomy (NCBI): domain Eukaryota; kingdom Metazoa; phylum Chordata; class Aves; order Passeriformes; family Thamnophilidae; genus Sakesphorus; species Sakesphorus luctuosus. The sequence goes on from VWZD01002450.1 coordinate 3,740,289, forward strand.
AGCTGAGTCCAAGCCTTGCAGCAAAGCAGCTGCAGGGAGCTGGGCAGCCCAGGGCTGGACAAGGCTGTCCTTGGGAACAGCTCCATCAGCAGAGAACAATGATTGCTGGCACTCCAAAGCACTGCACTGGAACCTGGTTGGACACCAACCATTTGAACAAGAGCAACAACGTTATGAAAACCTCCAAGTTTTCATGAGCTCCAAAGTCTCTAGTCTAGACCAAGAGAAGGACTTTAAGAGCCAGCTCTAGTTGATGTTGTGGACAGCTCTGGATGCAGTTCCAGAAGGTGCTTGTGAGCCAGTTTTAAGGAGAGTTACTGGGAAACTGGTGAATCCCAGGCCCCTTGGCCTTGTGCAGGGGATGGCACGAGGTGGGGTCCCTGCCCCCCACCCCCCCGGCTGTCCCTCGGTGACGCAGGGAAAGCTGTGTGAGGTCTCTGCTCTTCTCTTATATAATCCATGACTTCAGATAAAATCCATGCCAAGTACCCAAAAAAGGGATGGCTTGTGCTCTCTTCCCGTAATCCCAGCACAGAGTTGGCCTGGGACAGTTTTGCCAGTAAAAAAGAGGTTTTTTTCCCTCTGCCAGGAGATGCAGATTTAAAATTAGCTCTGTGTGTGTGTCTCAGCAGGGCCACGGGGAGAGAACCCTGAGAACCTCCTGCTCGGTGGTGCCACAGGAAAGCCCAGCAGCCCATTGAAACTGGGACCAGAAAGGTTTGTTCAGGGAGGGTTTACCTGGCTGGTGACAGCAGAAATCTCCATCATGGGGAAAACCAGCCAAACTTTATAAAAAATAATTCCTAGAGTCAACATTAATGAGTCACAGATAGTAAATATTAACCTGGGAACAGAAATATTAGCAGGACCTGTAAGGGAGGTCTTTTTTGTGTGCAATATTACAGAATTGGGGGTGTGTTCCTCTTTATTTTTTTAATTTTTGGGCTTGGCAGTGCCAACCTTTCCCTTCTGGAGCTGCCCTGAGGTCTTGGGTCAGTGATGTTGGTTGGTGTCCAAGTCCCATCAGGGGAGCAACTGGCCTGGAAGGGCCCCAGGCAGGGAGGGTGTTGAGCAGCTCTCCCCATCCAGGGCTCAGCTGCAGTGGGGAACTTCAGGGCTTCACTCCTTAATTGCAAATTACATATAAATGAGGTTTGGTTGGTTTTGTTGTTTTTTTTTTCACTGCCAGCTTGACCTTTTGAAAGAAGAAATCACCCCCCAAACCGACCCCATTTATGCCAAGTCTGTGCAACCACCCAAAATCCCAAAGCACTTTGGTCTCATTAAGGAGCAAACCAGAGCAAAAGCCACCCCTCTTTTTTTCTAGTGAGGTTGTTCTAAGTAAAAAGTGGGTTTATTGATCAAAATGTTAAAAAAAAAAGGAAAAAAAGTGATGCTGAGTTTTGAAAAGCGAAACTGAAGTTATTTCAGTCATTGCTTTTCTTGTTTGGACTTTTGGCTTCTCAAAACTTTGGTGGTGCTGAAAAGTAGTAACGAAAAAATTGTCATTAATTTTTGTGTTGGTTTTTTCTTTTTTTTTTTTTTTTTTAGTTTCCCAGGGTGTATCACTGGCATTTTTTGGCTCATGTGGAGGCTATTTTAATAATAATCTGACCCTGACATATGGCTTTGTCCTGCCTGGTGCATTTGCCCCTCGTGCTCTGCACAACTCAACCTGTTGCTGGCAAAGAACTGTGTGTAACTCATCAGGGGAAAGGTGGAATAGTGACCATGGGCTGAGTGAAAAACTGCCCTCAAAAGTGTCCTCAGGGCAAAAGGGACCATGTTCTTCTTGAGAAGAACTTTGTGCCAAGTGGAGGGGTTTTCAGGGTTTCTCTGATTCAGCTCTCTCCAATATATATATATATTTATATATATTTACTGCTGCCTTCAGGACGTTTGATGCAAAGAAGGGGAAAAAAGCCCCCCAAAAATACAAGTTCATGGAGTTCTTAAGCCTGAAGACATTCAAGGTATTTGTTGCAAATAAAGCCAAAGGCCTCACGTGCTCCTGGGAAAATTCTTGGAAAGTTGCTCCTTGCCTTTTCCTTGATAATGATCTTTATGTGCTTGGTGTGAACACACATTTCCCTTCTCCTGTTGCTGCTTTTCTGGTTTAGACAAATTAAGTTCTTGTTCAGACACTGTGTTTTCCAAAGGGGTTTTTTTTCCCTCCAGCTGTTCTCTTCTGCCTTCTTTGGAGTTTTCTCCCATCCCCTTTGCCACCCTTGGAGGAAGGTGCTGGCTGTGTGAGCAGGATGGAATCCTCCTGGAGCACTCCTGTTCCTGCAAACGTGGCTGAGGATGGATTTCCCTCCAACACTCTGTCCCCCTGACTCACTCAGTCTGTGGCTCCCTCTTGCTCCTGGATTTTTCCCACTCTCACTTGGTTTCTCTTTTCTAACTACAATCCTTTGCTTTTTTGTGCAATTGGATGTTTTTTTTCAATTCGACCCATTTCAACAGTTTCCCAAGAGTATTTGGAATTAACTCCTACCTGCTAAACCTCTTGCAAACCTTCCTGCTGTGACACAACCTCAACCTCCCCAAGTTCTCTCCTCGTTCATTCATCCAAGCCCTGAGCTCAAACCCCACCTAGACCCGACTCTGAGCTGATAAAACAAAGCAGGATGTTTTAATTAGTCCCACATGGATGTTCAGGAGGTTTTGTGGCCCTGTTAGCTTAACCAAACTTCAGGCAGAGTCTCAGTGTGGCTCTCAGGGAAATAAATCACAGAATCATAGAATCGATTGGGTTGGAAAAGTGAAGGAGTCGTAAGAGAGAGGCAATGAGTTAATAACAGTTGTGGGATCCAGTCCTTTAGTGGTAACTTCCAAGAATGATCAGATGACATCAAAATCAGCAAGGGTCTCCATCAAATGCTTCCATGGTTGAGCAATGACCCAAGAGATTTATTTTCCCAAAGTCCCAGATATTTTGAAGTCACAGAATCACAGAATGGATTGGGTTGGAAAAGACCTCCCAGATCATCAAGTCCAACCCTTGGGCCAACTCCAGTCCCTTTACCAGATCATGGCACTCAGTGCCACGGCCAAGCTCAGGTCAAAAACCTGCAGGGATGGGGAATCCACCCCCTCTCTGGGCAGCCCATTCCAATGCCTGAGCACTCTCTCTGCAAAGAATTTCTACCTGATCTCCACCTTCAATTTCCCCTGGCAGAGCTTGAGCCCCCCGTGCCCCCTTGTCCTATTGCTGAGTGCCTGGGAGAAGAGACCAACCCCCACCTGGCTGGAACTTTCCTTCAGGCAGTTCCAGACAGTGCTGAGGTCACCTCTCAGCCTCCTCTTCTCCAGCACAAACACCCCCAGCTCCCTCAGCCTCTCCCCACAGCACTTGTGCTCCACTCCCTTCTCCAGCCTCGTTGCTCTTCTCTGGCCCTGCTCCAAATCTCCAAACTCTTGTTCCTCCTCCTTTTTTCTGGTGTCCTGCTGGGACCATTACCCAGCTCTTAGCTGAAGAATGTCATATTTTTTCACCTCTCTGGATAAAAACAGTGAGGTTAGCCCAGCCCTTTCCTTTTTAACGCTGACTCTGCACTTCTCCAAGTGTCCCTTTTCCAAGCTGTTTTCACTGTGTCCAACACAGGACAGTGTCACCCTTTGCTGTTGTTGGGGGACGGAGAGATGAGAAGCTTCATCAAAACGTGAAGCAATGACAAGATTTTATTGGGTTATCAGCCCTGGGGCATGAAGATGGCACGGGGTGGTATTTTAGAAGCAGCAGCACCCAAAGGTCACTCCAAGTGTGAGGTCTGAGACACACTTTGGGCTGATTTCTTGGTGTTCAAGGTCCTGCTGTCACAGTTTATGGAAAACCAGATGTTGGGTCATCAGCATGAATTGTGGTGGCCTGAATGAGAAGAGGCATTTGGTGGGGAGTTTGCTCTTGTTGTGCTGAATTTGTTGTGCAATTTGCTTTGGTAACAGGCTGGGAACTTTGAGGTAGAGAAACATCTTGTGGGGATGGACAGCAAAGGCTTTAGTTTGTATTTTCTGGGGTAGAAACCTCTCAAATGTGATCTGCACTTGAGGTGTTGTGAGCTTGGACAGGAGCAGAGCTCAGACCAAATGTGGCTCAGTTATGAAACTCTGACTGGAGGGAATCAACTGTCTGGTCCACAGATGTGGCAATTAGAGAAGTTCTTGTCTTTATTCTGCTTCGTGTTCCCTCCCTTTTCTCTTTATTCTCCCTCACTGGGGCTTGTATTCCCTCCTACCATGGGAATATACCCCCAGAAATACCTGAAATACATGAATTCTAATCAATCAGGGCTAGAAATTCCTTGACTAAATGACAAAATGAAAGGGCTCTCAGTTTATCTTTCCAGCTCCTAATTGCCTTACATAAATGTGATTACGTTTGATAACAATGGAACACAATGTCCCAAAAATCCAGGGGGAAAAAATGAGATTGGAAAGAAAACAAGCTTCATTCCTGAGCTCCAGTTGGACTCTTTACCTTTTAAATAAAACCATCTGTATTTATATTTTAGAAGTTTCTCCGGGACAGATGTTGACAAACGGTGCTATTTCCCAATCAGGAACCTGAATAATTGTGCAGCCAGTCCTTAACCCTCCTATACAAAATAAGGGGGGAGAAGCCAGAAAAAGAAATGATTTGCCAAAAATCTTTAAGAAAAAGAGAGAGAAAAATGAAGGGATGTCCAATGCTGGGATTGGATGGAGCCTTGGGCAAAACAGCCATTTATCCTTGTTACAGTCAGGTGGACTCAGCTCAAATAAAACTGGGGGGACCAAGAAACTCTTCTCACCAATCTAAAATATTTTCTTTCTTGACTTCAAGCACAAACCTTAGGTTGGGACATGGACTTTCCCCAAGCCTGGAGTGTGCTTGGATCCTTGGCTGGGTGTGTATCTACATCCTGATTCTGTTGTAACTTCAGGGATTGTTTATACACACACAGAAACAGAACAATCTGTTTTCTGAGCCAGTTATCCAATTCCTATTAATTAATGCTAATGAAATAAGGATGGAGAGAAAGAAGGACAAACAGCACAGGCTCTCACTCAGTTCAGCAGTTTGAATTCCACCCCAACCCAAACCCCAGATCAGCTTTGGGCTGTTCCTCAGGACTGCAGGAGCTGGGTTAAACCAACTGAGGAGCAGTAATTTGTCCATTACCCAACTGAGGAGCTCCTTTCTGTGGGATATGGTGAAGGCAGAGCTGTCATGATGTCATGACAGGCTCATAAACATGCCCATTTTTTGGGACCTCTGACTTCAAAGGTCCCAAAATTCCTGTGGGTTTCCGAGGGCTGAGTACAGTGTGGGGATTAGTCACAGGTTCCTGAGCTTGTGTGTTCCTCCCTGAGCACACAAGGACCTTTGATCTGACCCAGTCCATCCTTCTCCTGTCCCTGTAGTCTTCTCCCTTCCCTTTTAACCCAGCTTAGCTCACTGGGGCTGACCAAGCTGAAAGAAAAATGTGGTTTTTTTTTTCTTTTCAGTGTAGACACAACATCAGGCACCCTTGTTCCAATAAAATTCTGCTGGAGTGGCTGAATTAAACAGAAAGGACCTGGGGCCTGCTCTGTATTTGAGTTCTTGCCTCTACAGTCATTCAGATTGGCTTGGAGAATAAAAAGAAACCCTTCCTCCTCTTGCCATAAATCAGAGTGTTCTGGCTCGTTCCTGCAGGAAGGGACTGTCTGTCCTGTAGGGACTGTGGGACAGCAGGGAAAGGGTTTGAGTTCCCATGTCTGTGTCCAAGGCAGTGGCAGGTCAGATGGTTTGCAGGCTCTGTATTTGTTTTGAGGTGACAGCAACCCTGACACTTCACTAAGGATCCCCGTGACAAAACCAGTGTATTCTTGACTTCTGAATAGTTTGAGTCCATCAATAAAGGACTCCTTTAACAGTTTAGTTAGTTCTGTCCAGCTGATGCTCCTGTGTAATGTGTTGTCCAGTGGGAAGAAGAATCAGCAGGAAGAGTCAAGGGAGGAGCCACTCAACAGCTCTGTTCAAATGCTGGAACAACCCCCCCAGAGAGGCTGTGAAATCCCCTTTTTTTGGAGATTTGCAAAGTTTGGCTGCATGAGGCTGGGATGGAATTCCTTACAATGGAAGGTGTCCCTGCCCGTGGCAGGGGGTTGGAACCAGCTGAATTTGCAGGTCCCTTCCAACCCGAACCATTCTGGGACTCCGGAAATTCAGGAATTCAGGAGCCAGCCCTGTTGAACAGGGAGCTGGTCCCCTCTGAGCCCACAGTGCCCTGGGATGCTGTTCTTCTTGCAGCTGGACCTTGGAGGATCTCACCAGCCACATGATCTCTCACCTCCCGGCTCTGAGATCTGCACAGAGCCAGAAACGGGATTTCTTCACAGGATTCCTTTTCTTTTTCAAATACCTGGGGGTTTTTTTTCAAATACTGAATGCCTGTTTTCCTCTGCCCTGCTCTCCCTGAGCGAGGGCAGGAGGGCTGGCAGCTGCCAGTGGGCACGGAGGGGGTGGCAGAAGGGGAGCAGAAACTCCAGATTCTGGTCTGGACTGGCTCAAATGCCATCAGGTGTGAGGCTTGGATGGAGATTTGTGGAGTTTGACGCCTTGCCCAGACAGAGCTTGAGTTCAATCCCTCCAAGGCATGTCTGGCCAGACTCAGCCATTGTGTCTGCTCCTGGAATGGGAATATCCTGCTCTTCCTGTTGGAGCCACAGCACTGTTTGCTTTCACAGGTCACTTCATTTGTCTCTGGCCCTGCCTGGGATAAATCCTTCCATCTCTCTGGCAGAGCTGTTTGCTCTGTGCCTGGGGGTGTCCAGAGCTACCTGAGATGGGTTTTGCCTTCTTGGGCTGCAAAGCTGTGGCCCAGGAGCCTGGAATGAGCTGCATTAATTAGAGCCTTCCCTCTTGCTCATTAGGCAAAGCCTGAGGTGGAGAGTGTGGATCCGAGTGATGGCATCGAGGGCATTTATTTGGGCACAGGTTGAGACTGAGGGCAGCTATTTTGGCTGTGATAAATGAAGCTGGTTTACATTTGCACCATTATTTGTGCTGTGCTAATATCACATCAGTGAAATCCACTGCTTTGCAGGATCAACCCAGGGTCCTCCCACCTGTCTAAAGCTCCTCCATCACAGGTGCTCCAAGCCCTGAGCTCTCACTGCTGTGTCTCCTCTTTATTCTTTACACCACAGCTACAACGAGCACACAGTCCAGGGTGACTCCCAGAATGGTGGCTGCAAAATATTCTTATTATTTTATCTGGGCCAAATCCCAAACTGATCCACCAGTGGAGCTCAGTGTGACCACCCCACCAGCTGAGGCACAGCATCCATCCCCTTCCTGGCCACACATCTCAGGGGGCTTTGGCCTCCTGCTGCCTTCTCCAGGAAGGTGGGGTGGGCAGCAAAGCATGTCCATTTGGAAAGGCCTGGAGAGGCCAAAATAACCCTCCCTTGGGCTTGGCAAGGCAGGGCATTGCAGCACATTCCTTCCCCTCTGGAGCTGTGCAGCCAGACAGGGGCTGGCAGGGCAACAGCAGCTCAGGCTGTGATTTTTGGTGGGGGAACGAAGGTTAATCCCACCCACTGTAAACTCAGGGAACAAGACTTTGAGGAGAGCAAGAATGTCCTGACTCTGAGCTGGGCCAGGAATGAATATCCCAGTTCTTGCAAGAAATACAGTGTTGTCTTCCCAGAGCAGCCAGGGCTGAGTAGCTGCTTCTCATGTGAAAAGAATAATCTCTCTCAGGCTGCAAGTCCAGGCAGACTTGGATGGCTTTGCTTTTAGGTACAGGTGTCCTGCCTCTGTTCCTGAATGCACAGGCTGGGAAGAGTCCAAGGTTGCACAGAACATCATCCCCAGCAACTCAGACCAGATGGCAGAGGATGGATCAGAAGGGAAAGGCAGAGTTCCCTGGGACAGCCTTATCCAGGTATTTTCCAGGCTTGCATTTTGCTTCTGGAAAACTCACATGTGTCCCATGTTTTGGTTATTGATGGGTTCCCACTGCAGCTGGAGGGGACCAGCTGGACATCTGGCTGGCTCTGGTTAATTAGAATGAGGGGCTGACAGCATTAAAATCAGGGTGTGAGTGCAGTGGTAGGAGAAGGGGGTGGGGATGCTGCTCCTCTGTTTGCTGCAGGTCAGTCACTGCCTTGTCAACTCCAGCTGTGCCTGTGCAGGCTCTGACAGGCCATTGCAGGGGTTCTCCCTCTCAGCTCCTCTCCATCAGCCTCACCAGAGCTTCTCCTAAAAGCCTTAGTTTTGTAAAGGTGGCATGATCTCCCTGATCCTTCTAGAATAATCTTCCATCTGGTTATTAGAATGTTGTGGTGGCTTTTTGTGGGGTCTCTGAAAAGGCTCAGAGTTACAACGTGCTTCTGGTCCCATCAGCCCTTCAAACTGAAGCTGTTTGGGAGAATCTTGGGTAGAATTTTCTTGGCACTGGGCAGGCCACGACTACCCTTGGCATAACTGTTGGAAGTCCAGACTATAGTCCTGGGCACAGCAACCTACCCAGGGTATGGAGGAGGAATGTATTCACTGTGAGTTAAGAACCCAAAAATGTGCCACTGAATTCTCCATGGCAATCCAATTACCATAAACAGTAATTAAAATAGTTCTTGGCCTCCACTGGCATGAGGAACGTTGCACACTGTTATGTTTTCCACAGGCAAAGAGCCAGAGTCAGCCTTGATGTCTCTTATTTGACACAAAGGGAATCCCAAACCTGGGGCTTTCCTTCCAAGGCTTCAGGGAGCTCCCCCAGGGCACTGCTCACCCCAAACTGGGGTGTCCCTGCTCTGAGCCCTGCAGATGGACCCACGTGTGGTGGGGCAGAGAGAGGCACATGAGTGATGGCCCATCCTGCTGAAGGCACCTCAGGTGCTCTGAGTTGAGAAATAAGGAAGAAAAAGGTGACCAAGCTTTGCAATAACCCTTTGGGAGAAAAGAGCTCAGGTCATTAATCTTTCTGCCTCTACTCTGAACTTTCTGATGTTTCCACCTTTAAGAGCAGCACCAAACTCCAAGTAACTGGTTTGAAATGTAATGCATTTTTAAAATCTAATAAGTTTTATGTTCCTATTTGGTAGTGTCTCCTCCCTGGGGAACTGTTATTTTCCTTTAAAGCTGAGGAAGAGTCTTTGCAAAGGGAAAAAACACCAAAAATCAAAACAGCAAATGGCAACAAATTTGTTCCCAGACCTCGGGGATACACTGATGTGGCAGAGGTCCCAAAGCACCTGGAAAGGTCATGGTGGCAGTGGGAGTTCCTTGCTCCTCCTTCTCTCTGGGTTTGCTCCCTTGTGTCCACTGGAGGTGAAGGGCCTGGGGACATTCCCTGTGCTGCAGCCACTGGGATTATGGGACTGTGAAGGGGAAGGATGGGCTGGACTGAAAGGATTTTGCCCTTATTGGAGCACCAGCAAAATATTTTGGATTTTGAGCTGTTCCAAATCTGGATGTGAAGTGCTGAGGTGTCTCCCACCTTTAAGGTGAGTCTCCTGTAGAGCAGATCAAGCACTTGCAGAAGTGGTGGGAAGTCCCAAATCCAGACAAATCCATCCTCAGGCACACTCAGAGACTTTGTAGGGAAGGCACTGGGAGGGGATGGACAGTGGTGGCAGCACAGCAAAGGGCTCGAGCCCAAACTCTCTCCTCCAGTTGCTTGTTTGTGCATCTCCTTGTGCTGCACCTGTTGGTGAGCACAAGGTTTGCACATAAAGGGAAGGTTCATACAGATGAGCTAGAGAGGCTCGTTTAAAATCCACCATCAGGCTCTGCTGGGTCACAGTTTCCATCCTGAACAACTGTCTGAGCATTCAGCTCCCATAAATCTCAGCTCCATGTTCAGCTCCGCTCCAGCTGACGCCACGGCAGGGCAGTGACTCACTCCAACAGATTTCTAGAGAAAGGCTTGATGAAGAACAACAGAAAAAAATGAGAGAAATAGGCAAAAGTACAAAAAGAAATTAAAAAAAAAAAAAAGCAGGAGATGCAGCCAAGACATCAGTGATGAAGTGGAGCAGAAAAGCCAAGCTGGGGCTTGGACTGCAGGGTGGGACATCGTGTGCTGGGATGAGGAGATCAATATTTGTGCCCTGATGGGCCAAATGTCAGAGCACTGAGTGCCCAGCAGGAGAAATCCCTCGTGGAGGGTGAATGATGGGCTGGGATGTGCAGCCAGCAGGGAGAATGTCAGGAGTCCCTACGAGAAGATATATGGGCCCTATATTTGCTGGCTGCTTTTCTGCCTTTGGCTCTGCCTTCTGTCGGTGCTCCTGTGCTTTTCTTCCATGTTCCACCCTCACTTTATCCCAGGATTTCCCAAGCCTTGTGAGCAATAGTTGTTGTCACTCTGGGGGGTCATGGCACCTCCTTTCTAGGGCCTGCCTGAGGGTCACCTTTTGTACCAAGCAAGGGGTCACGGGGTCTTTTGTCTCTTCTCTCCCCAGGTTTTTTCCCCACGGTGGGAAGAAGAGTCCCTGGGAAACTCCTTTGCTTTCCCCCATGTGAACCCAGAGGTGGATGAAGGCTGGGAAGTCTTTGCCTCTGATTCCAGACTGAGAAGCCCATCAGAGCAGCTGAGCAAGGTGTGAAGGGAACATCTGATCCTCTTCTTGTCCAGGAGAGACCTTGAGCACCAACCTGGGAGACAGAGTCACACAACTGCACACTCAGGGCTTGCAAAGGACTTACTGCCCACCTATAAATCCCGATTTCTGCTTTACTTATTGCATCTCCCATTAATCCTGAGTGCCAGCAGTGGCAGCATGTCTGGCTTCAACAAAGCAAAATTTATTTCCTATGTCAGACATTCGTGACAGGTCAGACTTGAGCAGCTTTGGGGTTTGACTCAAACATTGCTGGTTGTTTCCTGCCACAGAAAGAGCTTCCTCCCAGGCTTTTGGTTGTCTGGTGGAGGCTTCTGCGTTGCTCTCTGGCTTTGGCACAGCAAAGAGATGGCAGAAGGTCTTGCTGTGACAGGAAGGGTTTCTGTTTGCTTGGAAGGGGTTGGCAGTGGCACCATGAACTCATTGCTGGGCTGCAAATCAGCTGTCAGAGCAAGGAAATGCTCAACCTCAACCCAACCCAGCCTTGCTTTGGAGCATCCTGGGGAACAGAGGGTTCCCCTGCACAGAAACACGAGGGGAGACAGCCCCAGAAGGACAGAGAAAGGTGTCAGCAGCCTGCTTGGAGCACTGAGGCCACAGCAGCTCCTTCTGGCCACCAGTGCTGGGCTTTAGCAAAAGCCTGAAACTAGTTTGGAGAATTGTGTTTGGTGACCAGCCAAGGAACTTCTCCTTGCTAAAACTTTTCCACTCTAACTGGCAGAGCTGTGGCTGCACACAGAGGGTTGCACAACTCTGTCCCCCAGAGCTCCAAAGAACAGGGGAAAGGCCAAGAGCACCCCAGGGAGAGTCCAGGCAGCACTGAGATCAAACAGCTTCAGAGGAGAAATAAATTAATGTCTATACACACTCCATGCACCAGGTGTAAGGACTGTGCTTCACTTCTTCAAGAGTCACCAAAATCAAGTCCAGCTGCAGGAGACACCAGGAAAAAATGGTTTGGTTTAGAACTTGCTCTGATGCTGTGGTTGTTCTGTGGGTAGGAGAACCTTTGCTTGCTGTGCCCTTTTCCTGAGGAACCATCAGGGATTAATAGAGCTCCTGCATGGTTTTGGTGGGTAACTTGGTGGCTGGTTTGTGGTGCAGAGAAATGGAGATGAGATAAACCTCTGGCCCCATGTAATGTGGACTCCCACTCCCTTGGCACAAGAAAAGCAAAAGAAAGATTTCTATGGGGCTTTAGAGAGTAATTTAATGATTGAATTTTGCTCCTGCTCCCCCTCCTCACCAGGCAGAGCCCAAATCAGGGAGACAGCCCAGATATCTCCCTCTTATCCTCTCCAGCTGGTTTTCATCTGTTCACAGAAAGACAACAACAGCCTTTTGGGAGAGGAACAGAGAGAAACTAATACCAACAAGACAATTACAGTGGGGGTGTGGAGGGCAGAAGAGCATCCTAAAGGAATCAGCAGGAAGGAGAGCTGCATGAGGTGAGTCAACACAATCTGGCCCAACTCCTGTTCCATTATTGAACAATATTTCCCCCTCAAGTTTAAACCAGTGATGCTTCTGCTGTAACTCACCTGCTGTGGCAGGTTTGTATTGACTTTCAGCTCCCACAGTTTTCACTGCTGAATGTATAGGGAATAGTGTGCTGGTTTTAATGGTTAGAATGTTTTCAAGTAGAGGGAAATAAGAGAAAGGACTTTCATGTAAAAGCCTGCAGAATTGTTTGAGCTGAAGAGCATTTGGTTTTAAGTTCAGGGGTGTCAAGCTCTGCCCAGCTTACCTCCCATAATATGATATTCTTTTTATTCTGCATTTCATGCCTGATTTCCTGGCAGATTTACAGCCCTTACACAATGCTGGGGGAGTGACTCCACATGCTTCATGTCAACAAGTTCTTTTTCATTATTTTTCTGCCCCTGAAACTCCTGCTGGTTGGAATTGAGTCATATTTCAGTCAAAGTGTGTTTGCTTTTGTCAGCTTTGAGCTGTTCTTGGTCATCCCAGAGATCTGGTGAAAATGGCCCAGAGAGTTTGGACTGTACAGATGGAGGGCAGTGAACAAAGGTTGGTATTCCTAGAAATTCCAAAGCCAAAGCTGAGGGTTTATTTTAAAATATTTATATATTTTGTTTTGACCACCTGAATTTTGCCATGATTGAAGGGCAAGGTGAAGCCCATCCTGCACCTACAAGGTGTCCTTTCCAGAACAATCCCACCTACAGAAACAGAGAGGGGAGAGAACAATGTCACCTTTTACAGGCTTACAGATGTGCAAATATCCACAGACACAGAGGAGCCAACAATAACCCACCACAAATCATGAGCTGTTGGAAAGAAAAACCCCTTTCACTGGGCTTTGAATAAACCCTGTGGCTTGGAGGCAAGTGCAGATTGGCCCAAGTGTCCTGGCTGATGCTTTGCCCCTGATGGGTCCCATCACCATCCTTGCATCACTCTGTGCCACCCCAAAGTCTGACACCTCTCAAAGCCAGAAACAGCAAGCACAACACTGTGCTTTTATTTATTTCATTTCATTTCCTTTACTTTACTTTACTTTGCTTTGTTTTGATTTATTTTATTTCAAATCCAGAAACAGCAAGCACAACACTGTGCTTATTTTTATTTTATTTTATTTTATTTTATTTTATTTTATTTATTTTATTTAATTTT
>VWZD01002450.1:3753670-3767211 GCA_013396695.1 Sakesphorus luctuosus
AATTTAATTTTATTTTATTTTATTTCAAATCCAGAAACATCAAGCATAACACTGTGTTTTTATTTATTTTATTTTTATTTTATTTTATTTTATTTTATTTTATTTTATTTTATTTTATTTTATTTTATTTTATTTTATTTTATTTTATTTTATTTTATTTTATTTTATTTTATTTCTGAATAAACCGCGTGGTATCAATAACCCCAAGGTTGTGGCTTCAATCCCTGCATGGGATATTCACTTCAGAGTTGGATTTCATGGTTCTGGTAGGGTCCCTTCCAGCTCAGAACGTTCTCTATTTCCATTTCGTAATTCTGTATTTTATATCCATTTCTCAGATTTTATATCCATTGCTCACCAGGTTTGCCCCTTGGCACATTCCCAGAGAGGGGCCAGGCGGAGAGGAGGAACCTGCCCAGGAAGTCCCATCCCATCTCCAGGGGCCCACAAGGTATTCTGCCCGACAATGTGCAAATATTCCTCATTCCTTCAATCCTCCCTTAGCACCATCTCCACAAAACTGCCCAGGAAATGCTGCCTATTCCGTAAGTCTTTGTCATTTTCCTGTATTTTTTCCCTACTGGGATTAGAGCTGCAGGTTCTCCAGGGTGAAAACAGGGTCACATTTTGGCCTCATTTCCTGGCAGATTTTGGCCACAGTTTGTCTCTGATATCACCAATTTCATCTGGGTTAGATCACCAAGAAAGGAGGCAGCAGGAGGGCCTGTCAGCTCCAGGTAAATGCAGGGAAATGGTGGATTTTGATGTTTTGGCTTTTAAAGGAGAGGGTGGTTTAAGGACTGAAGAATCTGGACTTCCTCACTCCTCTGACACTCAGCTGTCCATCACCATCAGATGTTTCCTTGACACTCCTCCTTTGCAAAGAATAGTGGCCACCTCCCCCAGAACTAAGTAAATGCCCGACGAAATGTGGTTTGTCCCTCACCCAAGAAGCCCTTTCAAGGCACCTGAGGGAGCTGAAAATGGAAATGCAGTGTTGAATTTGCAGCAGCCTGCCCTGGACTGAGACCTTCAGAGCAGGCTCATCCCTTTTCCTCCTGATGCTGTTTACTCACAGACTATTCTGAGCTGGAAGGAACCCACAAGGATCATCAAGTCCAACTCTGAAGTCAATGGCCCACATGGGATTGAACCCATGACCTTGGCATTGTTACAACCAAGTTTTAACCAACTGAGCTCATCTCGGAGTGTAATTTCACTGTGGAAGCAAACCCAGAGTTATGGAGACAGGTCTTTATAAAATAATTCTCTTTGCAGTGCCTGATGGGGTTTGCTCATGTTTTTGGCACAGTAACTGCACCTCTGGGCATGTTTATCGAGCTCCAAGAGCTCCCACGATCCTGAACTTTAGAATGTATGAGAATCTTTATGTTTTTCCTCTTTTCTGTTGGTTATACTTACAGAAACACCAGTAGGGAAGCCCAGCTGCAGTGGCAGCAAAGGTGGTGCTGATATCCAGCTCAGCTGAGAGAAATTGAAATTTGTTTCCTTTCAATGCCATTCCAGGAAATGACAGATGTAAAGATAATTTTGCCTGTTATGATGTGATGACAGTCCTATTTCTCTGTTAAAACGTCACTAATGACTCAAGATCTGCTTTCCCACCCAGGCTTGATTATTTCCAACTGCAGGGAGACATCAAACCACACAGAGTTGTGGCACTGGATAGTTCCTCCTGGCTGGTGGTCTGGCAGCTGCTCAGGTGGTGCGCAGGACAAGCTGGAGAGGGATAAGCATCCTGGAGAGCTTGGAAAACTCCTCCTCTCTCTCAGCCATGGCAAACAAACGCTCCCAGGGGCAGGGAGAGCAGTCCTGGTGAAGGGCAGCTCCTTCAAAGGGGGGTTCAGGCTGAAACCTGGAGGCAAAACATGCCTTGGGAGAGGGGAAATGTTCTCAGAGAGAGGGATGGGACAGAAAAAACTCGGAGGGTTTCCTGCCCTCATGCCAAGGTTTTTTTGTCTCTCCTGGGGAAAGGCTGTCCCCCTCTCCTTAGGGAATGATGCGCAACCCCACAGAGAAGCAACAGACCCTCAGCCACATCAGATGAGCTTCTGCTGCCTTTGCTTTGCCTGTGCAAGTTTGGTCCAGGCTCAGAGGAATTAACGCCCCATATAATTAATCTCATCTTTGAGTCTTTCAGATCAGCCAGTGAAGACCGTAAGCAATAATTGCATGAGTAAGTGCAGAAGGGCAGGAGCACGTTGTGGTGGCTGCTGCAAGCTCTGTTTCTCTGGAAACAATGACTAAGAGCTTCTCCAGAGGAGGTTTGGTGTCCATCCAGGCTGTGTGCATGAATCAGAGCTGGGGATCTACAAACTGCAGCTCCTTTTACTCCTGGAACCCTCTGGCTTTGCTTCTGGGCTGGAAGAACCCGATTCACCCCCTCTTGTGTCCACTGCAAGTGCTGAGGAAGGACGAGGGGAGGTGACACCAGAGGGTTGTCCCATCGTGTCACCAGCCAAAGGTGCAGCATCTTTGGGTGGTGACACCAGAGGGTTGTCCCATCGTGTCCCCACCCAAAGGTGCAGCACCTTCCTCTGGGCTCAGTTTTCAGTCTGATGCAGAGTTTTCTCACCTGGTGTGGCTGGACTGGGAAACACTGAGCACAAACCCAGAGGGAGTGTTGCTGCTGGGATGTGTCCCTAATGCCAGTCACACCCCAGAGGTTTGCACACAGGAATTCTGCTGCAATTCCAGGAAAATCACCCTGTCTATAATCCCTCCAAAAAGGGGATGATAATCTATAGACAGTGAGGGATAATCTATAAACAGTGGGTGATAATTTATAAACAGGGGGTTTAAAAGGAAGGAGAGGGCTGCAGCAATAAGGACATTTGCAACAGCAATCCCATCTTTAAGCAGGGCAGTTGCATTTCATAGGGCAGGGCAGTTGTATTTAATAGATTTAACCTTGTTCCAACAGCCTGCCCTGCTGGAAGAGTCTGAGTTATCCAGAAAGACAGAAAGGACCAGGGAGAAGGTGGGGCACAGCCAACATCTGCCCTTGAAAGGTTTCCCTCCAGGTTTCCCCAGAGACAAAACAGAGGAGACCAACAAACCAACCCAATCCAGGCATTTCCACCAGGACTGATGTCAATTCAAGTGTCTTTATGTTTCCTTTAATTCTATTTTTCAGTGTGGTCCAAAAGCCTATCAGGGACCATGGCTTCATTTTCCAGTGGTTTGTCAGCCTAAAGAGATGCCATTCCCAGGCAGACTGTTGTTCCCAGAGTAAATATGTTTTTAGGCACAGGGCAAGGGAATCCTACAGATCTGCAGAGGAGCTGCAAGCCCTTCTGGCAGTGTCTGAGGCAACATAAAGGCTCTGTTTCCATCCCTTCTATTTATGGCAAACTAAAGGCCATTGATCTCCTGGATTCCCAGGAGATTGGCTATAGCTCAGCCAATAAACAGGAATTACTGCTTGGTTGAGCTATTTCAGGGAAAATGCAGAGGATGGGAAGAGGATGTGCCTCAGCAAACACCCAGTGTCTCCAGTCTGGCTTCCAAAGGGGACCTTGGGGATGCCCTCAGCCCTTCCTTAAAAATTAACTTATTTCATTGCAGAAACAAGACTTTTATTTAAAACTTTGATTAAAAGTAAGCTGAGATTTCGTATCACTGATCTCTGAATCTCTGATCTCCCAAAATAATTCCATCCACAAACCTCTGAACCTGCTGGCTCTGGAAGGTGATGGTCCATAGGCAATTCCAGCCTGAGCTAAAGGAATTAAGGAATGAGCTGTGTCCCCTCTGCAGCAGGAGAGGACCCAAATGGGGATGTACAGACATGGGACACTGAGAAGATGTAAAACCCCCTCCAAGGTCTTCCTCAATCCTGGCAGGGACAGACACAACTTTTTTTTTTTTTCCTCACAGACATTCTGTCATTGCGAAGTTTTTCTGAGAGCAATTCCAGACATAAAGAATAAAAAGAAAAAAAAAGAAAAAAAAAAGAAAGGGAATATTTAAGTTCTCCTGACTGGACCAGGAGAAATTCCTTGTGGTTTAACTGGTTAGAGTCAGCTATGTGCTGGCAGAGGGCCCAGTTTGAGGAGTGATGGGAGATGTGTCCATGGCTCTGAGACCTTCTGGAGGGTCGTGGAAGGGCTGCCTGGGTGTCCTTCAAGGTGCTCCTGCCCAGGGGTTGCCCAGGGAACAGCACATTGGTCGTGACAGGTCCCCATGTCGTGATAGGTGGGACACACTGAGCTTTTACACATTGCTTTGCTGAGCTGGCCCATCACTGGTGGCACTTTGGCAACCCCTGAGCTGTTATTTGATTTATGATTGCAGGGCAATAAACACTCTGCTATTTATTTCTGCCCTCAGCACCTCATCTGGGTTTGGAGGAAGCCTGATGTGTCTGAGGCACTTTGGCAAAAGTGGAGGGCAAAGTGGGGTTATTTCTGGGGTTGTTTAAAAAAAATAAACCAACACAAACCTGAAGGACAGATTATTTATTTATTTTATTTTATTTCTAGGGCAAGATGCTGAAGGACATGTGAACCACTCTGCAAGGTCACCCCAGGAAGACTAAAGGAATTAAAGAAGCCAGAAATCAGGTATATACAATTCTTCCTTTGTTATTATTTTTAATAATTACTTGCAGAAAAGTTTAGATAAAATACCCTAATTTTTTGATGAGTATCTATACTTAAAAAATTAAGAAAAATAGGAAATTCCCTTCATTGGAAAATTCTAATAAAAAGAAGCTCCTGCTCTATTTCTTATGGAAGATTTTCCCCTCCTTGGTATCTGAGCAGATGTTTTAAATTACATGATGGCTTTGAAAGGGGAGTAATTTCTGCTGGGAGTTCACCAGCTCCTGGCTTTTCTGTCAAGAGCAGCTCTCTTGTCTCCCTGTAGCTTCCCTAATTAGGCTGTAAATTTGCAAGAAAGGGCCCCAATTTCCATGTTCCATGGGCTGATTTCATGTTTTATCTCTGGCTGCCTTGGGGTCTTTCCCTCTCTTTGCTGTGCCCACTGCAGGTTTAGGTGGTGTCTCAATGAAATCACACTCCCTAAGTGCAATTACTGATGTAATTATAACTCCTGATGTCATAATAATGTCCCACTTGCTCAGGTCCTTGTGCTGGCTCAGGGCCTTTGTCTCCCAGCTCTTCCTTACCCAGGATTTCTCACATTCATTGAACTGTTCCCGTGTGCTACAGAGGAGTAACTGAGGTTTTAGAGGGTTGAGGGTTTATCTTGGGCTGTTGGTTTGTGCCTGGACCTTCCTTGGTGGCTCTTGGATGTCACTGCTGTCCTCATGCAGTGAAGAACAGAGTGCCAGAGTGGAAATTACAGCCAGTTGGTTGGAAAAAAAAGGAGCCAACAAGGGTATAAATTGCTGATCTGGTAAGGAAAGAGCTGGGAGAGAGTTGTTTGTGCCAATGTTGGCTCCAGGAAGGAGGAGCAGACAGAGAGGGATGTGTGTTTGGGTTGGAATTCTCTGCAGCAAGGCAGAAACCTGAGCCCTGTGTGCTGTGATAAAGTGCCCTGCAGGTCCTCAGTGTGCACAGACCCCTCTGGACACACACACAGATCCCTCTGGACACACACACAGATCCCTCTGGACACACACAGACCCCTCTGGACACACACAGAGACCCCTCTNCACACAGAGACCCCCCTGGGCACCCACAGACCCCACTGGACACACACAGAGACCCCCCTGGGCACCCACAGACCCCACTGGACACACACAGAGACCCCCCTGGGCACCCACAGACCCCACTGGACACACACAGAGACCCCCCTGGGCACCCACAGACCCCACTGGACACACACAGAGACCCCCCTGGGCACCCACAGACCCCACTGGACACACACAGAGACCCCCCTGGGCACCCACAGACCCCACTGGACACACACAGAGACCCCCCTGGGCACCCACAGACCCCACTGGACACACACAGAGACCCCCCTGGGCACCCACAGACCCCACTGGACACACACAGAGACCCCCCTGGGCACCCACAGACCCCACTGGACACACACAGAGACCCCCCTGGGCACCCACAGACCCCACTGGACACACACAGAGACCCCCCTGGGCACCCACAGACCCCACTGGACACACACAGAGACCCCCCTGGGCACCCACAGACCCCACTGGACACACACAGAGACCCCCCTGGGCACCCACAGACCCCACTGGACACACACAGAGCCCCCTCTGGGCACCCACAGACCCCACTGGACACACACAGAGACCCCTCTGAACACACACAGACCCCTCTGGACACACAGGTTTGGCCTCCAGAGCTGGGAGGAGGGGTTTGTTGTCACTCTGCTGAGGTGCCCCAACCCCAGAGACACGAGAAGGGCTGGCAGCAAAAGTGCTTCCTCCAGCAGTTACACCTTCAGTGGGCTCTGAGATCACAGGGGAGCAGCTGCTGCAGAGGACACACAACTCCTCTCACCCACTTTTAGCACATGGAAACCACAAAGAGAGTAAAAAGCAGCTCAGGGCTGAGGCATGAGCATGACATTCCCACCTCCAGAGGCAGGAAACAGTAACAGTACAGCAGTGCTGGCATGGAAGGCACTGAGCTCAGCTCCATGGGCTTGGGCAAGAAACAAACACCCAGCTCAGCAGAGCTGGAGCTCACTTGGCTCCTCCTGCACACCCACTGAGGTTCTCTGCATCCTGTCTCCTGCCATCCCATGTTAAATAACAGGAAGGATGGATTGTGTTGGAGAGAAGGTTGCTGAGGCGTGGGGCTGGTTTTGTCCATGGCACAGCAAAAAGAGCTTTTTTCAGCTCCAAAAAGCTCCTTAACCCAAAGCAGCAGCTCTACAAAGTGATTATTCCTGGTAGAGAAATTCCCATGGCCCTGCTGCTAATCCCATCCAGTGTCACGAGGTGGACACCCACCAGCCAGAGGACCTGGACTGACCATGGAGGGCACATCTCCTGGGCAGCAGCAGGAAATGGAAGTGCCATGAACCCACCCCCACCTGTCCTCCACATCAGCTGGAGCAGAACAACCCCCACACATGCCCTGGGACATGATCCACAACCCAATTAGGGAAAATTTCAGGATAAAGGAAGGGAGGTGCTCTGCTGGATGGTCTTCAGGCACAGTCAGGGCAATGGAAGGTTTTCAGGGACACTCAGTGTTTATCTACACCTGAAAGAGGAAAGGCTGCCGACAGAGCATGGGCAGCATGATGGTTGCAATTTCAAATTTCCATATTCCACAGAGTCATAGAATGATTTGGGTTGGATAGACCTTGAAGATCATCTCCTTTCAACCCCCATGTCCCCATGATACCTGAAAAAATCAAGAGCTGAGTTTTATTCTAGAACTTCAAGCTACCTGTGTCCCAGGAGCTCAGATTTCAGCCTTCAGGTTCTTTGCTCAAAGGAAATATTAAGTGCAAGCCATGGTTATGTTGTGCTGGACCTTTCAGGAGGGACCTCACCTACCGGGAATGTTCATTCCTTTCCAACTCTCCTTCCTTTTGCTGTCCCTCGAAAAAACCTGTAAATAAATCGGATCTTATGTTTTCATTCCTGGATGACAGAAGCCTTGGAGAAAGGTCTTCCTTCACTCCTGTGGTACAGAACACGGGCTGTGGTGTGTCCTGTGGCTGGGAAGAGAACTTCAGAAGTGGGCACCTCTCTGGAGACAGGAATCACAAAATCCCAGACTTCCCCCTTCCTTCTTGTTATGGTTTAGCCAAGTGGGCCTAAATTTAAGCTTTAAAATTCAGATTAAGCCTAAAATTGTCAGCTGACTTGAGCTAAGTTGAGCTAGCTAACAGCTGACCTCTTTTAGCCAATAATATTGTGTTCCATACCATACTACATCATCTCAAAAGAAGTAAAATCCAGTGTGTGAGAGTGGCTTGAGCAGTTGCTTCGTAGCTGTTGCTCCAGCAGGACACACCGTGCTGTCCCAAGAGAGACGAAGAAGCCCAAGCCCACAGCACTGGCTCACCATCATGTTATCTTAAAGAAGGAAAATGTTTGTTCTTAGTTCTTCTCTTTGCTTAAGTCTGTCTTTAAAGAATTAACTTTTTTAAAAATAATTTGTAGTCAAAATAGTAAAATCTGTGATTATTAGAGAGTAAGAAGTTATATATAACTTGTGTAAGTGTGTGTTATATTGTAGTTTTCTCTTGATTTTCTCTTTTCTGTATAAATACGTGTAGTTAGTTTCAACATAAACCTAGTTTAAAGTTTTTTTCCTCTCCCTCTTCTTCCCTTTTCCCTTAGCTAGTTAAAAGAGAAGAACCCTTTTTCTCTGTACTTGAGCAGTTGGCGTTTTGCCAGCTCAACCCAAGACACTTCTGCTGCACCCAGTGATGTGCTGGTGGCTTTGTTGTTCAGCAGGGCTGGCTGGCAGCAGTTCAGACTTCAGGAAAGGCAGGGCAAGGAATTCCTGCTCCCTTTAGTTTGGTCTTCAGCATGGAGCTGAGTGGCTGAGTGTCCTGCCTGACTTTAGGGGTAATTTGTTTCCTGGATATGTTGCTCCATTATTACTTTCTGAGTTAGTTCCCTCCAGGTTGATTTTTAATTTTAAACAGGTTGGACCTTGGTGCTTCTAATTCCAAAATCCCAGAATGGTTTGAGTTTGAAGGGACCCAAAAGCTCCTGCAGTTCCAGCTCCCTGCCATGGGGGCTGCTCCCAGCTCCATCCAGCCTGGCCTTGAACACTTCCAGGGCTGAGGAAATCTGCAGATAAAGTCCTACAGGTTGTCAAGTATCAGACATGTGAGAGTGTCACAAATGAATTGCAACTCCCAGGTAGGGAATAATGATTTACAGCTCTTTTATGACTGGCTGATATCTCTGAGTGCTCCAAATGCACACTCTTCAATCAGTGGATTTCCATTCACGTGTCCTGTGGGGATCTGTCCAAAAGAGGGACTTTCTGAACCAGAACTGTTAAGAAGGTCCCAAATCTCCACAATAAACTTGATATATTCCCTGTTTAACCCACCCAGCAAAACCATAAACCTGGGACCACATAAATGCAGCAAAATCATAAACCTGGGACCATATAAATGTTTGTTTTGTTTCCTGCTTTCTCCTCTCTTTTAGGAACCCCGTGGTGTGTTTTCACTGGCTCAGAAGGGATGAGGAGCAGGGAATGGTTATGGGGAGAGGATGCCAATCTCCAGGGTAAAGCCCTCTTGGTGCAGGTCTGTTCCATTGGGGCTGTGTCACATCAGCACAGCAGGAAGGGCACAAGAAATGACACCAAATGGAAAGCAGGTGAGAGATCCCCCTTAGTTGTTTGCTCAAACTGTCCAACCAAAGGAGTGACATCAGCCCTGTGTTCCTTCTCAGAGACAAGGAGGACATCAGGAAGGCTCCTAATCCTTGCTATGTTGCCAAAGGATGGAAACTTGAAAGGCTTCCAGGGAGAACAGGGATCAAAAGCGTCAGCATTCAGTTCTGGGGGGAATGAAACTTCCCATCCCATGGAAAAATCAAAGCCCTGTAGCTCAGTGTTATATCTGTCTCTGAAAAGTATTTGAGTCGACTTCTAAAAATACTCCCTTAGTGGATGGTGATGGTTTCTGAGTCCTTTCAAGTGTTTTCTTTGAAGCTGCATGAGGATGGATGAGACAATTCACACCGAGGGAGCAAGAGAACAGAACTCAGAAAGGGCTCTCCTAACCACTCTGCAGAGCTTGGTGGGTTTTTTTTTAAATAAATACATTCCTAATCAATCTGAAAAATGCTACAAAAAGTCCACAACAACATGTCCTTACAGGAATGTACTTCGAAGAACATGTTGTGCTCAAATCTTTTCACTGCAAAGTATTTCGAAGTGGAGGTTTCCTGCAGGGCTATTTGTGCAGCTTTTGTGGTTCAGGAGCTCTGCAGAAGGTTTCAGGTGGGACCTCCTGCCTCCCAGGGGCTTGGGATCTGAAGCTCCTAAGGGGATTCGGGAGCTGAACCTCCTGAGCAGACAATTTAGGCACTTAGGGCTGAAACCACAACTTGAAAATGTTGTTTGGTCATGGTTGAGCTCAGCATGTCTCAGTCCAAAGTAGAGACCTTTAATCTCCAACTCTTTGGCTTGCTGCTCAGTTGGAAAGCCTCTGAAAATCCATTGGCACCTCCATTTCCCTGAGATCAGCTCAGTTGGTTAAAACTTGGCTGTAACAATGCCAAGGTCATGGGTTCAATCCCCTCTGTGGGCCATTGACTTAAGAGTTGGACTCGATGGTCCTTGTGGGTCCTTCCAACTCAGAATAGTCTGTGATTTCCACCAGGAGATTCCCCAGGCATCAGAATGCCCCTTTTTGGGTCCCTTCTGCCCATGTCTTTGAGCAAACTGACTATCACTGTTCTCAGGAAGGTGGAGCAGAGATCAGAAGTCCTTGTCTCTTCATCCCCATCCTTGGACCATGGAGCCTTTGGGTGCTCTTCCGTTTGGCCTCTCTTCTCCAGAGACATCTGGCTGCAGGGGGAGGGTGTTCCCAGGGTGTTTCCAGTCCTGGAGCTCAGTGTGGAAGGTGGATGGTGTGCTGAGCCAGGGAGAGACCATCAGCCAGCTGGTCTGAGCCACCCAGCCCTCGTGGAGACACGGAACCGGCACAGGATGCTGGAGCAGATCTTGGCCCAGCGGTGAGGAGGAGTCTCATGGCTCA
Organism: Sakesphorus luctuosus; assembly: GCA_013396695.1. Taxonomy (NCBI): domain Eukaryota; kingdom Metazoa; phylum Chordata; class Aves; order Passeriformes; family Thamnophilidae; genus Sakesphorus; species Sakesphorus luctuosus. The sequence goes on from VWZD01002450.1 coordinate 3,764,312, forward strand.
AAGGTGAGTCCTCCACCAGCACAGCTCAGAGAAGGGGTTGGTGAGGGCTGTGTCCCTGGTGAGGACTCTGCCTCAGGGCATCTCCCCAGCCATGGCCATGGTCACCCTGGAGCACCTCATGCCCCAGGAGGGCTGTGCCTGAGGGCATGTTTCTTCCCTTGGCACCTTCCCTTGGCCAGCAGCTCCCTGTTTCCCATGCCAGCTATTTTGGAGCCTGGGCCACTGTGTCTTGCTGTCTCCAGATCCTGGAGAAGGAGCCTTGGCAGCAGCTGCCTGCTCTGCACCACAGGATGTCCTGCTGCCTTTGCTCCTCAGGGGTTTAACCCTGCTCTGCTCCTCAGCCTGGTCCTCAGCTGACTGTAGATGCTCAGCTCACTATTAATTCAGGAGTAAATTATTCTTGCCAACCTTTTCATCATCACAGAGATCCATAAAGACAAGACTTGTTGTTTTTCTCCCCACTCCTTCATCCTATTAATTTTTAAAGTTTTAATTACCTTTCTCTTGGTGATGAACTGCCAAGGAATAAACTTCAAAAAGCACAATCAGCTTAATAAGAAAAAGTCTGCCCTGAGTGTGGGTGGTGTGTTCACAGCAGCCAAGGGAAGGACAACCCCAAGCCACTGTGGGACTAATTTGCCCTGTGCCATTAATTAATTATGTCTTATCTCAGTGGAGGGAATGTGATTCTCATTACTGCAGCCAGCTTTCCTAATAGCTCATGTTAATGAAGAAATGATTGAGGAGAAAGGAAGGAAAGCAAAGAGCAAGGCCAGAGGCAGAGGAGGCTCAGGGTGTGAGGTGCTGCTCACACTCAGGAGAGGCAATAAATCCCTGGGGGTGTTCAAGGGGCATGGCCATTTCCTGGGGCTCTCCACACCTCATGGGGTCAGAGGTTGGGCTTCTGTGTGTGTGATAAGAAGGTAAAGCACGACCTAAGCTGCCAGTGGGCAGGAAGGTGCCATTTCTCCATCAGCTTTGCTGGGCTGGATCCCCATGACCTGATTTCTTGAAAACTCTTATCAACCCCTTTGCTGTTGGTTGTGTTGAGCAATTTGCCATCCCAGTGCCAAAGCAGAGAGAAGGACAGAAGGTGACATAGAGAAGGACAGAAGGTGACAGTTAATCTTCCCACCTTTCCCACCTGGGAGAGAAAAAGAGCCCTCAGTGCAGAGGCTGAATCCTGGGAATGTTGTTGTCCTTGGTTATTTTGGTGCTCCTGAAAGCTCTAAAGTCTGGGAGGACCCTGACACTTGGAAGGGACTTTTTCATCACGGGTGGTGGGTCCCAAACTCTGAGATGACACTGCAGCAATGCCTGGAGTATTATCCTTCTACAGAGAAAAGAAAATGTGCATTTTTCCTTTCCTTTTGGGAGTTTTGACTAAGCAGCACTATGAAATACAAAGTGTCAGGAGTGGTGCCTGAAATGAGAACAACCATCTCCCCAGTGACCCCCTCAGCTGATAATGTGCAGTTGGACTCTTGCTCATAGTATGTTTTTATTGTCCTGGTAAAGATTGGTTTGGGTTTTCTTTTTAAATGGTGTCAATTGGAAGAGCCCAGAGCCCAGAAGATGCTGTGATGATCCCCTGGGCAGAAAGTGGTGCCTGTCTCTTGTGTGGAGAGAGCAAAAAGGTGCTCAGATTCCTGAGTGAGGCAGCAACATTGTTGGGAAGGGCTTCTACCTCCTTTATGTGCCCTTGAAAAGTTGTCTTAAGCCCTCTGAAACTGTCACATGAGAGACTTGGGTTGCCATTTCCATTTCACTGGCTGGAGTGTTCCTCCCAAGGTTTCCATGAGGGACATCATTCACTGCTGGGAAGTCCTCAGATGCTTGCAGGGAATGTGACCTCATTGTTGTGGGAAGTCATCATTGTGGGAAGTCCTTAAACCACCGAGCAGGGACCTCTGGGAGGGTGTGCTGGGGAAAGACCTTGCACATGCCAGCCCTTCCCTCCCAGGGGCATCAGCCTGGGCACTGGGCTGGGTGATCCTCTGCTCTGGATCTACAAGGCAGTTCCCATGAGCATCTGTCAGGCCTTCAACTACAGCTCAGAATACTTTTATTTGTCCCTTTGTTCTCTGCCTTTCATCCTTTGGTGACTTCCCAGGCCACCCCAAGCAGAGGAGGTCCCTTCAGAGCAGCCTCTCTGCAGCAGCCCAGCACCAGGACAGGGAAATGCTGCCCCAGCTCCCAGGAAAAAGGGCAGCAGTGACTCTCAGAAGGCTCCTTTGCCCATGGCAGTTTGTTTTTGCTGGAGATTGGGTTACCTTCCCTCAGAGCAGTGATGTTTCTGGAACCCTCCCTGTTTCGCCTGCAATAAATCACGGTTGTCTGAAGAAAATGAGCATTTTTGTCATTTTCCTTCGCTTTTCCTCCGTTGGCAAGAGAAGGAAGTGCCCCAAGAAGAGTAATTTGTTATGAACTTGCTTTTGACACTGTTGGCAAGTCCTTGGCATGGTGGCTCCATAAATTACTGCCCTATCTCTGGCACAGCTCTCTTGTTCCTCACTGAAGGTTGGCAGGACCTCTGCCGTCAGGCAACACAGAGAACACCGAGCAGAAGAAGAAAGGCCCACAGCTGGATCTCAGCTGGGGTGCCAGGGCTGGAGGGAGGGGACCCCAAGTCCTGGTAGGACTTCAAGCCATGTTTTGTCCCAGCAGTTGGCAACGACCACAGGGAGGAAACTTTTCTTGCTGGTTTTGTGGCTTGTCACGACTCGCAGGGTTTGCTCCTCAGAGAGGGGCAGCAACAATGCCAAGCTGCACCCAGGGCTCTCCAGTGCCCTGTGAGGGGCTGGCACTGGGGCTGGGGCACAGCAGAGTGACCTCAGTGCCAAGGCTGACACTTCAAGGCTGCTCTGAAGAGGCTCTGACTCTTCTCCTCCCCTCTTTTT
>VWZD01002450.1:3767226-3783068 GCA_013396695.1 Sakesphorus luctuosus
TTTTTTTTTTTTGCTCAGCCTTTTCATTGAGATTTGCTGCTCTGGGCTAAATTGCTTGGAAGGATTTGGCTGATGGAACAGTTGGAACTGGTCATGTCCAGCATCCAGCAGGCTCTGCTGGGATGTTGTTTTCCTTGGTCCTCCCTACCAAGTTCTGCAAAGCTTTTACAAAGAATAACTTTTTTTTTTTTTTTTTTTTTTTGCATAATGGTGGAACTTGCACAGCTGGAGCAGCTGAGCTTATGTAAGTGGGACAGGGTCAGGGAGGGCATCAGCAAAGAGCAACAGAGAGGGAGAAAATGGGGTGAAACCCATGGAACTTCCATCATTTTAAGTGCAATTTCCTGGGTAAGTTATTTTTACAGGACTCATCTCTCTGGCCCTGCTCACTTCTTCGGAGTTTGAGACAGAAAAATGCTGGGAAGTGAAACACAGCTCCAAATAAATAGCTGTGAGGTGGCAGAAATGGAGATTTTTTCTCAGGAAAAACAACGTCTTCAGCACTGCCCATCCTTAATGTGGTGGAAATACCTTTGTTTGTGAGACAGGCTCTGATTTATTTGAAACACCCTGATTTATTTGAGCTAAAAAATGCTGAGTGTTCCATTCTTTCTGCTGGGTAGTTTTGTTTCAGTTTCCTGTGTTTGAGCTCAATATTATGAGATTTTTCTGGGCCTCTTGGTGTAAAGATGTTGTGCTTTGAATGTCATTTATCCATCATTTATGAGAACAATGTACCTTCTGCTTTCTCTGGAGTAAGCTTTGAGTGCAGAGCTGACAATACATACTCAAGAAAATAAAAAAAGGTGAATTATTTTAGGCTTTACAAGGCAGGAAGCAGAGAAAATCATCTTTATTTTCAGTCTCCACCTCTCCTTAGTGGGGTTTAGGATTTACAAGACCTTGGAGGGTGTGCAGCTCAGCAAAAACATTTCCCCAGATTAGGTGATGCTCCTTCTTTGGTCTGCTTTAAAAATATGAAAAGAAATTTCAGCAGCTCATGAAACTGGGAATGTCAAATGAAAGTCTTACACAAATAAAGCAGATTTGGGGGGATCTTGTCATGCTCAGAGGGTTCCTTGGCACCCACTGCTTTTCCTATGGATGGAGCTACAGCAGAACCACATTAGAAAAGGGTATTGTTACAACACTTTCAGTACCAGCAGTGCTACTTGGAGAGGAATAATCCATTCCAGATGTCTATTAAGAAAGTCTGTCCTTTTTAGAAGGGATTTTTTTTTGTTCAAAGTTGATTTATTCTGATAAAATGGGAATCATTTGGATTTCTGTCAGTCAGTAAACACAAAGATGTGATTCACAGAACGGGCAGTCTGAGAGGCTATTTCCATTTAATTCAATTAGCTGGGCTTTCATATTGGTTTTATTTAATTTATCTCCAGTATTGCAGCAATTTCTTCACGAAGGAGAAGGCAGAGCACAGTCCCTGCAGGCATCCAAACTGGTGGGTTCATTCCAGGGCTTTTCCAAGACTCCAGTTACCTGCACAGGTGCAACAGCAGCCACTGAGAGAACAGAGAAGAGTTTGAGGAGCTTGGAGAAAAAATCTGTTTGTGATAAATATCACACCAACTTTTCTCACCAGACATGTGTGCAAGTCAGGCATCAAATTGCACCTGAACTGCTTGAAATGAAGAAAAAAAAATTATAAATTTGCTTGGCTGTTGGGCACAACTGAAGGGAGTTTCGATGTTGTCAGGTCAAGCTAAAGGTGTCCACAGGCTCTGAACCACCAGGTGTCTGTTCTCCTCCTTTGGCCTGGCCCTCTGATGACACCCATGGTCTGTGTGACACTGGTGAGGACACACTGAGGAGGACACACTGAGATCTCCTTTCCAGCACTGATGTCCTTCTGGACCAAAGCTTACTGCACACAAGGAACAACAGGAAAAACAAGGCTAAGACCATCCCTGGGCAATGTCCAGGAGCAACACAAGGTGAGACCATCCCTGGGCAACATTCAGGAGCAACACAAGGCTGAGACCATCCCTGGAGAGAGTCCAGGAGCAACACTGCAGGTAAAATATTCCCTGAGCAGTCTTGCATGGGGCAGTTTTTAAGCCTCACTCTGTCCCTCTGGTTTGTCAGGGATCTCCATTCGTGGTTTTGTGCCTGTCCCCAGGCACAGCAGTTGGGAACAAAGGCTGTGGTGATGTGTCTCAGCTTTTTATTGTCTGTCCTTCTTACGACTTGCTGTGTCTGGGCTCTCTCCCAACTTCTTAGGCCATGGCTTAGGTCCTTTGGATGAGACATTCCCAGGCCCCCAGAGGGTTTGGGACACAGGAGACATGGGTGGGGACACAGGAGACATGGGGACAGCAGTGGGGTTTGGGCTGGGTGTCCCCACATGGAAAGCCCTTGGTGACACCAGTGACAAAGCTCAGCTCCCAGTCCTGCCCTCTGCTCTCCCAGCAGCACCCCCCCAACTCTCCAGCCACTGGATTTGCCCTCTGAAGGCTTCACTTGGCTTTGGAGTGTTTCTCCAGCAGGCAGCAGTTGAGCCTGAAGGGCTTTGGAAGATGTTCCCTGGAGCTGAGGGCTGCTGAGCATGGAGCAGTGGAGGAGCTTGAGGAGCTTTGTTAGTCCTGGAGGAGCAGAGTCCTGTTTCATATTTGGTTAACAAAATATTATGCTCAGGATAACCACCTGAGCCACCTCACCCAGCCAAAGGGGCTCAGCAGGGTTCCAGAAGAGCCAGGATTGAATCCAGAGACATCAACATTAGTGAAGGAGAACTAAATTATCTCCAGCTGGTGCTGGCTCTGCCTGAGGCTCAGAAATGAAAAGGAGGAAAGATGAAGGCTGTGTTAATGAGGACCATAACAAAGCTTCGGCCTCAGGTCACATTCTGCTTCCAGTCCCATCAAGTTCAGTCAGTGACAATTCCTCACCTCCCATCACTTGCCCACCAGCCCCTCCAGCAAAGCCACATTCCTTTGGTGGGGAGGGAGGCAACCAGTCCCTCTGTTGGGGTGGTGGAGACATGAGCTGCTCCTGCCTCCAGGGGTGCCTTGGTGGAGGTGACAAGCAGAGACCCCCTGGGAACTTCTGTTCCTGGTTCAAACTGTTAATTGCGTGTTAAGTACGATCAGAACTCGCTGCCAATGATTCTCCCTGACCAGAATCATTGAGTGCAAGTCCTAAATATTTGGGGGAAATGCTGGGTAAACATGGACCATCACTCTGTGCTAAATGTGGCTTAAAAGGGCAACACAGGAGCAAATTAAACACCAGCATTAACACAATGTGGGTGTTCAGAAACCTTCCTTGGACCTTTCTGATCAGTTCTTATGCCAGAAGGGTTTCGAATGCAACAGGGATTTCAGACATGACCTATTTACTGCTGGGACACATAAGCACTGCCATGTACCATCCTGATTCCACTATTCTTTTTGATGAACATCTCCAGGTTCTCTGGGAAACTTTTCTTGCCACGTGAATCTTCATGTTTGAGCAACCACATTGGAAATATCTCTGTTTACTGTTGCCAGTTTACTGTCATTTCACTTAGGGTTAGAAACCTCTGTTTTGTTTTGTTTTGTTTTGTTTTTCAAGATTCCTGAACCCAAAAGGTCCAGCCAGGGGGTTACCTTGGGGGAAGAATTGTGTGAGAGGCTTTAGTTTTGAATGATGGAATGAAGGCAAGAAGAAAGGCCTGACTGCATTGAGAGGTGCAGAATGGTCTGAGTTGGAAGGGACCTTAAAAGTCATGTTGTTCCATCCCACTTTCCACCATCCCAGGTTGCTCCAAGCCCTGTCCAACCTGCCCTTGAGCTCTTCCAGGGATGGGGCAGCCACAGTTTCTCTGGGAAAGAAAGATAAAGGTATTTATAGAAGTTTTGCACTTGTGCAGCACTTTGGGACACATTGTTGGGCAGAGATGGGCACAATGAGGCATGGAAAGCAGAAATCCGGTTGGCTGAGACCAGGGGTGAGTAATTACCCCATGGGAAAGCAGCAGGTGGATCAGTTCCTGGGCTGCATCTCCCAGAAGTAATTAAAGGCCAACATCTGTTTCCCATCACCCAGTTCTCCTTTTCCAGGATACTCCTCCAGCTTGTCTCCCTGATACTGCAGCCTGGAGACGAGTCATTGCTCTGATGGGGCTGTGCAAACATCCTGTGCTCCTCTGTGGAAAGGAGAGGAGGTGCCAGGAGCAACAGGGCACAGCGAGGCACATCCTGAGCCACCTCCTGCCTCTCCTGGTTTATTTTCTCCTCTGCCTTCTTCCAGTCCCAAACGAAGCTGTTTCCAGGAGCTGAGACCAGCGGAGGCGCAGAAAATACACCCAGCTCTGCTCGGTGACTCATTGTATCTCTACTGCCATCTTGAGTAACAGGAAAGCCTGAGCATCCCAGCGACCTTTTGCTGTTTGATGAGTTGCTGGCAGTGGATTTAGTTCCATCAGCCATGCCAAGCTGGTGTCTGGTGTGCAGTGTGGTGGAAAGGCTCTGTGTGCCCCAGGAAAGGTCACCCTGCTCAGCATCAGCTGAGCTGAGCATCCTTGTGCTCCTCAAAACCCACAGCAGAGGAAATGAAGTGGGGTTTGTGTCCCCAGGATGGTGTCTTTGTGCTCTGGGTGGGTTTGTGTCCCCAGGATGGTGTCTCTGTGCTCTGGGTGGGTTTGTGTCCCCAGGATGGTGTCTCTGTGCTCTGGGTTGGTTTGTGTCCCCAGGATGGTGTCTCTGTGCTCTGGGTGGGCTTGGTTGGGTTGGATTCTGGTCAAAGTGATGGGAAGGACAGACTAACCCAGCTTTGAGTGAGCTGGTTTTAATAGTGCTGGTCTAGGTCTACACATATATGGGTAAAAGGATGGTTTTCCCCACAGGTTTGGGTGTTTCTCACTGGGGTAAATCAGCCAGGAGCTGAATCTATAGATTATCACAGTGTACAGGAACCTCACTACTAACAGATCCATTTTAGGAGGTGTGGACTTCACCATTTCATTTATCCAACTTGCCCTTCATTTATCCATCCTCCAGTATTGCTGTCCCTGAGAGCCCCTTACTGCTCTTGCCTGGGGGGTTAATTTTCAAGAAGGGATTGGAATAAATTTCTGCAAAAAAAGATTTAATATTCTTGACCAAAAACGTGGGGTTTGGCCATGCAGGAGGGACGTTTAGTGTGCAATGGCAAGTGGGGGGTGGTTTCTTCATATCTTGATATAAACTCATTAATATACAATTGGAGTATGTATTTGGTGAGGAAATGAATCCATCCACTTTTAATATGGCATAAAAATAACCAATCACATGTTTCCTTTAATTTAAAATACAATGAAATTGTTGCTTGCCATGAAGTGCTTAAACAAGATTAGAAACTTTGGCCTAATCTCTGTTTTATGGATTGAAATGCAAACATTTGCAGTGCAACAAGGATTTATTAAAGCAGGCTATTGCCTGGGGAAATGTGCCTTTGGATGTGCTTCTAGCAACTCTCCTGGATGAAAAATGAGTGTAATTAGTGTTGCATAATCTGCTAAGGAGAAAAGTGGGCCAGAAACAAAGTACAGAGAGAGAGGATTGCAACTGGGGAGTATAAATTGGTTATGGCTCTCAGGCTGGTTGTTCCTGGAGGAAAATGCAAGTTAGAAATTCCTGAATGGAATCAAGCAGAGGGGCTGGGGATGTCCTGGAGAAAGATGAGATGTCCTGTTGTATAAAACAGGGGAAACAGAGTCCTGGAGGGACAGTTGATTTGCTTTATATACACCTTGTATCCATATCAGTGACATTCAGACTGGACTGGGGATGGTGTTTCACTCTCAGTCCCTGGACAGTCTCTTGGTTCCTGAGATGTTGCTCAATAATTTGCATTAATTACCACGTTCTTTCTTCATTAGCATAGAGGAATCAGTTCTGTGGATCAGCCCCTCTGGAAATGAAACCACTTAAACTCTGTGCCACTCAGTGAGGTTGGATTTGGGTTCATCTCACACTGATGGGATCCAGTGGGAAAATGTGCATCTGGCACTGAGCAGCTCTGGGTTTCCTCTTCCCTCTCCCTTCCCACCTCTTGTCTACTGCATTTATTGTCAGCAGAGATGTTTCTTACAGCATTTCTGAGCAGCTCCTGGGCTGGAAACATCCACCCCCCAAGTGCTGCTGAGCAGAATCACAGAATCCTAGAATGGATTGGGTTGGAAAAGACCTCCGAGATCATCAAGTCCAACCCTTGGGCCAACTCCAAATAAAAGCAATGAAGAGCCTTTTCCCTCTGTTAATATTTATTTGGTGTTTTTATGCAGAATTCTGGCCTGGAGCAAAAGATAATTGGCAGCTTTTGACAGAGGAGGCCACAGTGACCTATTCCATGGAATAACAAACCCAAACAGAAACACAGCTTGGGTTTGAAGGCTCCTCCGGGATTTAAGGTTGGTTTCCCCATTCCTTCCCTGAAATATCAGGGGGAAAAAAACCCCAAACAAACAGGAGGGCAGAGATGAGGTTATTCCATAAGGCAGTGGAAAAATAGCTGCAATTTGAGCACATTATCTCATATTGCAGTTCAGCTGTGCCCCCCCAGACTGTCCTCTTAGCACAGGGACTGCCCCTCCTCTCCCCAGAGTGAGAATTATTAGAGCTGGGAAAGATCTTCCCTTTGTCTTTCCTTATTTTTTTCCTCTGTTAAATCTTTATTTCACTCTTCCAAAATCTGATATAACCTGAGGAGGTAAGATAGACCCATCCTAGATAGAAAATCAAGTAACTTCATGATAACCATATATACAATATATATGCATGGTGTATATTATATAAAATATATACAAACATCCATATTGCTGTGAATTCCACTGCCTTTTTTTTTTAATTCCCTTTTTTCCTCCCCTTCAGATTCACAGCAGGTAAAGCAGTGACACTATTCCTGTGAGACTGGTGGCATTTTCCCCCTGGGAATAAATTTGCACAAGTAGAACTACCAGATAAAGTGTCCAGCTAAGCAAGCCAAGATTTTTTAGGAAATTTTCCTTCAAGTGGGTGAGTGCAGGACCAAAACTGGGGAGGGGGAAAGAGGGAAAGCAGAAAAAATGGTGGGTTTTTTTTGTATCCTGCTGTTCCCTGTGTAGCAGCATCAACTGTGGCGTTGCCAGTGGCATTTCCAAGATATTGTTGGTGTTCAGAAATTGAAGTGGGGCCTGAGATATAATTTTTAAATCCCCCTGACGCTCTTGGGCAAAAGCAGATGATAATGCAGGGATTTACAGATTAAATTCTTCCAGGCAGGCCCTGGCGCAGGATGCCCAGAGAAGCTGTGGCTGCCCCAGCCCTGGAAGTGTCCAAGGGTAGGTGGGACAGGGCTTGGAGCAACCTGGGCTGGGGTGTTCGAACCGGATGAACTTTAAGGTCCCTTCCACCCCAAACCATCCTGTGAGTCTGTGGTACAGTCTGAGAGTGGCTTTGCCATCTGGGCACTTGCAGGTTGTTATTTTTGAGCAGGAAGGTGCTGCAGGATGTTCCACATTTCACTGTTAATCACTGTGGTCACATTCACTGCCATAATAAAAAGAAAAACCACCTTTCCAAAGAGATCTGTGAAGAACAGAGATGAGTTCCTCCTTTATTATCCACTTCTCCAACTGCTTCCCAAAGCTCTGGGACCCTTTAGGGTAGACATGAACCTCTGGGTGGGCTCAGGTCTGCAGGTTTGGAAGGGTCTCAGATGCCAGAGGGCTGAGATGTGAATGATGGAGAAACTTGGTTCATATCCCTGAGCTTATTCTGCTAAAATGAGGATTTCTGTGCAACTTGCCAGCTAGACTTAGGCCAGATCCTAATCCTTTTGGAATCCACCTAATCTTACTGAAGGAAGGGGATCAGATTATGATCTGCAGAACCCTCCTGCTTGCAGGGCTGTTATTCCCTAAGAAAAGGGCTGTTTCCCCATGACCTCTGCTCATGGAAATTGGTCTATGGTGCAAAAATCAGGTGTGTCCCTGAGACTGTGCCATTTTCTGCACATCTGGGCTCACCTGATTTGCTGCAAACTCTGCCCTGAGGGAATTTTGGTGCTGAGGCAACTCATGAATGAGAAAAACCAAAAAAAAAAAAAAAGGAGTTTCTTCCAATTCCATAATGACTCACTTGATGCCATGAACTCTTTCAGATATGACACTGTTCTAATTCAAGACAGAAGTGCCAAATGCAGCCTATGGGATGGAGGGAGGAAAAAATCCACTGCAAAACCCACAGCCATGAACATCTCCCCAGTCTGGGAGCCTCAAAAATGCATCCACAAATATTACTCATCTCAGTGGTCTGCAAGGATTTATCAGGGCTTTCAGCCTCCTGCAAACCTCTCTGGAACCAGGAGGGTTGTGTGTGTGGCACTTGGCAAACAGCCCCTTCTTTGCCATACCCACTAAGAGGGCAGCAATTATGAGGAAGGAGGTCTGGAAGAGGCTGGGGGGTTCAAAGAGGGATATTATGAGGAAAAGGAAGCTTGATATTTACAATAATTTCTCCATAAGAAGCGTCTTTCCACATGTCAGTGCCTCTATTTGTTTTAAATTTTTTTTTTTTTGGGTGGGCGAATCTTTCAGAAAGAAAAATCTGTCAGAATTTACCCCAAATGCTTTAAAAATAACTTGTCATTTTGGTTGATGAAGGATGGTTTGGATTGGAAGGGACCTTAAAGATCATTTTGTTGTCCCATGGGCAGGGACACCTCCCACCAGCCCAGGTTGCTCCAATCTGGCCTTGGGCACTCCCAGGGATGGGGCAGCCACGGCTTCTCTGCCCAACCTGTGCCAGGGCCTGCCCACCCTCCCAGGGGAGAATTTCTCCCAAATATCTCATCCAAAGCTCCACTTGTGCAGTTGAAACCCATCATCCCTTTTCCATCCCTCCCCAAGGGAGATGAGCACAGTAATGTGAGACCCCAGGACTTGGGGGAGAGGCATCTTGTGGATGGAGAACCACCCCTTGGTTTAGGGGCATTGTTGAATCTCTTGGTCATACCTATGATTTCTTCTTGGCCACTAAGGCATTTTTGAAGGTACCCCCAGTAGAAACAAGAAAAAAAGGAATATTCCCCATGGATTGCAGGACTGAGAGCTTGGTAGGGCTGAGAATTCCATATTCCCCCTGGATTGTAGGACTGAGAGCTTGGTAGGGCTGAGAATTCCATATTCCCCATGGATTGTAGGACTGAGAGCTTGGTAGGGCTGAGAATTCCATATTCCCCATGGATTGCAGGACTGAGAGCTTGGTAGGGCTGAGAATTCCATATTCCCCATGGATTGTAGGACTGAGAGCTTGGTAGGGCTGAGAATTCCATATTCCCCATGGATTGCAGGACTGAGAGCTTGGTAGGGCTGAGAATTCCATATTCCCCATGGATTGTAGGACTGAGAGCTTGGTAGGGCTGAGAATTCCACCCGAGTGTGTTGGAGACTCAAAGGTACAAACATGTCCCAACCAACACCCACATGTCTCTCCCACACTCACAGACTTTAACGTTCCTCAGAGCTTTGGGGTGTGAGGGAACATCAGGAGAAGTGACTGAAGGGCAGTTCATGGATTAAATATTTGCAGATGACTCTCATTTTCTTTCTTTCACTGAGGTGGATATTTTTAATAATTACTTCTGGGTGCAGAGCTGTGGGGCAGAGACAAGCAGCAACTCCCAGAACTTCTGGGTTTCCTGATCTTTCAAACCAGCTAAACTGGGGGCTGCTCCTGTTCCTCAGCTCTCCAGACTGAATTATTGAGCTCAGTGGTCCTTGTGGGTCCTTTCCAGTTCTGGTTATTCTGTTATTCCATTATTGTCTGATTCTGTGATCTTTCCCCTATTGATTTTCTCATTTTTTCTTTCTGCCTTTACTCCTTTGATGTTCTTATGACTCACAGACATTTTCTCCAAAGCCTCCTCAATTTCAACAAAATAAACACTTCAGATGATCCATCATTGCAAGGAAAAAAAAAATCAATATTTCTTTATGTTTGTGCCTCTTTCAGCTTTCCAATCCCCTGCATAAAGGGAAGGGATTTCTTCAGAGCACTCAACACATTGGTGAAGATATTTCCTTTTTTCTGTGTGTTTCTGTAGGAGCTGCAAGGTCAGATATTCAAATCACTGCAGATAAAGTGGATTTCACCTGAGATTTTTTTTCCTCTCTGAGCTTCTTATATTTGACATAGAAGACAACACTGAAAGGAGCAATTTGGAGGAACCTCCTCTTTGTCTTGAAGTTTGGAGGAATTCCATATTTAGCTGGAGGATGTCAAAGCTGGAAAAAACAGAAAGCAAAAGCACCCAACAAAATGCTGATTGTGTTGCTGGTGGCAACGTGGCCTTGAGCTTCTCACAAAGCAGATGATGAGTTGTGTGATCACAGGCAAAGGTCAGCTCAGCCTCGGTGTTTCTCCAGAACTGAGATCAAATCTGGGGGTTTATCTCATGTAATGAAAACACAGTGTGAAGATCCAGAGGAGAATCCTACAGAGAGCTCACAGCCAGAAAAGGTGGGTTTAGGTGACATTTGAATCTTCATGGGGTAAAGCTGGAGCTGGAGTCCACCACAGAAAGCTTGAAAATAGAAAATAAAAAAACCAAAAAACCCAACCCAACCCAAAAAAAACCAACAAAAAAAAACACCCCAAACCCACAACAACAACAGCAAAAAACACCAAAAACCCAACAAAAAATCCAAACAAAAAAAAAAACACAACAAAAGAAACAAAAAAAATCAAAAAAACCCCCAACCCAAATTAAAAACACCCCCCAAAAACCCCAAAACAACCAAGGAATAAGGTAAATATTTTTAGATCCAGCACTAGGAATTTGTAAGAAATGATGATCCTTGTGGGTCTCTTCCAACTCAGAATGTTCTGTTATTCTGTGAATTTAATTTCTAATTTCTGTGAATCGAAATCTAAGTCCTGGCTGAATTTTTTTGGAGATTACATTTCAAGAGAGATGAGCACTGATTTTCTAGAACCTCTTAAAAATGGTGGTTTATACGATAGGAAAGGACTTCTAAAGTAACAAAGGCACCCCCTAAAACAGAAACAGCAAACACTCAGTGCTGTCAGTGGGAGGGCAAGTCCTATGGGGAGAGGCTGAGGGAGCTGGGGGTGTTTGTGCTGGAGAAGAGGAGGCTGAGAGGTGACCTCAGCACTGTCTGGAAGTGCCTGAAGGGAAGTTGTGGCCAGGTGGGGGTTGGTCTCTTCTCCCAGGCACTCAGCAATAGGACAAGGGGGCACGGGGGGCTCAAGCTCTGCCAGGGGAAATTGAAGTTGGAGAGCAGAAAAAACTTCTTCACAGAGAGAGTGCTCAGGGATTGGAATGGGCTGCCCAGAGAGGGGGTGGATTCCCCATCCCTGGAGGTTTTTCAGCTGAGCTTGGCCGTGGCACTGAGTGCCATGATCTGGTAAAGGGACTGGAGTTGGCCCAAGGGTTGGACTTGATGATCTCGGAGATCTTTTCTAACCCAATCCATTCTGTGATTCTGTGATTTGCTCTGCCAACCTCCCAGGTGGGAGCTGGGTCTGGGACAGCTTTGCTGAGCCATGAAGTGTCCACACTGCTGCTGGAGGTGGCAGGAGGTTGTTTGGCCACTCCTCACCAAAGAGCAGCTCGTTTACAGCAGGAAAAGCCACAGACTTGCCCCCAGGCAGTGGAGGGTTCCAGGTGAGCCATGAGGTGATGCTGCTCCTCTCTCCTCTCCTCTGCCAGCCCTGCTTTAGGCTGGACTGTTTGCTTGAGTCAGGCTCAAGAACTCCAGGCCAGTTCTTGTTGGCTCTGGGTGTCATTTTTATTCTTGGCAGGTGGAATTTGTCTGGTGTGACCTCACCTTCCAGAAAATGTGCAGGTTGAGTGTAAGCCACCCATGAGCCCCAGGAGTTCAGAGGGACTGGCTTGGCTCTGCAGCTCCTCCCTGGAGTCTTGGCCACCAGTTTTAGTCTGGGATGAATCACCCTCTGGGCACAGCAGGAGAGGAAACGGCCTCAGGCTGAGCCAGGGGAGGTTTAGATTGGAGAGCAGGAAAAATGTCCTCATGGAAAGGGTTACCAAGCATTGGAGCAGCTGCCCAGGGAAGTGGTGAAGTCACAATCCCTGGAGAGCTTTAAGCAACGTGTAGGTGAGGCACTTGGGGAGATGGTTCACCATCCCTGGAGGTTTTTCAGCTGAGCTTGGCCGTGGCACTGAGTGCCATGATCTGGTAAAGGGAGTGGAGTTGGCCCAAGGGCTGGACTTGATGATCTGGGAGGTCTTTTCCAACCCAGTCCATTCTATGGTTCTATGATGGTTTGGTGGTGGCCTTGGCAGTGCGGGGGGAATGGTTGGACTTGCTGAGCTTTGAGGTCTTTTCCAGTCTTAGTAACTCTGTAATTCTGTGACATGCCAAGTTTTCTTCAGTGGCTGCAGAGATTGTGACCTTTGCAATCCATGAATAAAGTCTTGGTTTGGGAGGGTGGAAATGAGGAGAGCTGAGTTGCTCATTGTGGCAGGCAATGGATGACCAGGAGCAGGAGATCTGCTGCAACCCCACATTTCTGTGACAGGCACCAACCTGGACCAACACATGGGGAACATCTTACCCCAAGGGCAGTGAGAGGGGAGAAGGAGGAGGGAGGAACTGGAATTTCTCCTTAGATTTCCTCCCCATGTTTCAGTTCTCTGGACAGCACAGCCCAGTGTGTGTCCTCCACTCTCTCTGTTGGGTGTTGAATTTATCAGGGAGGAAACTGGGATGGATTTTTCCAAGACAAAGCAACACTCAAGCCAAACCCTTCCCATGATTTGAGTCTGGATTTTCCCATGGAAAAGAAGTGGGATGTCATCCCTGCAGGAAATAAGTGGCACCAGAGCATTTCCCTGCCAGAGAGTGAAACATTGGAGAAGTCCCACTAAAAGAAGCTCATTGAAACAAATCACACCTTAATTTTGGTGAGAGAGATGGAGCTTCACAATTGTGTCACTTCTTTCATGATGCCAGGTATGATCCACTCTGGAATTCTTGTGTTTTCAGACAAAATGTGTGGCTCTCCCCAAGGTTTTACTGCCTAAGAAATGACTTTCCTCTTAGTTCCAGAAGGTAAAATAGAGCTGATTAGGATTTTTGAAATCCCAACCACAAGCACAGAGCAGAAAACAAGTTGCCAAGGGGCTCAGATTTAATTCAGAAGTTGGTACCATGACTGATATTTGCAAACAAAACTATGAACCAAAATGTTTTATTTCTGTCCTTTTGGTACTTTAAATTTTGCTCATGATTAAACAGTTTAATTTCCTTCCCTTTGGTGAACTTCCAAAATTCCATCACAAATGAGAAATTATTTTGAAACCAAAAATTTTTTTTTTCCAAAAAAGTATTAAATGAAGTTGGTTCCCCTTTTGCCCTTGAATTATTTCAAGTGTTGATCAGCTGATCCCTTTCAGGAAAGGAAAAGAGTCATGAAATCCTCTGGAATATCCCCAGGGAATAGTCACTGGTGGAAGTATTTGTTGATGTGAGGAAAAATAGGCTGTTTCAAATATTTCTGAGAACTCCCTCCTGCTCATGGAAAAGAAGAGGAATTCCAACTGGTTCCTGGAGGCACCAGGAAGAGAATTCCCAACCTTGCATGGAGCACCAGGAAGAGAATTTTGCATTTTTTGCATTTTGCCAGCCAGGAACAGGTGAGGGTTTTCCACCCTGTGAGGTTTTTCACTCAGGTTTCCCCCCAAAAAAAGGGATTTTATTTCTAAATCACCAGTGACTTGTGGCCACACGAAGATTTCTTTGCCAATCCAGTTGTTATTCCCAGCAGGAGCTTCTGTTTCTCAACAGATCCTGAAGTTCAGGCTGTTCAGAGTCAGAAATCAGGAGGAGCTTTTGGCCCTGCTGAAATTCTGAGCTGCAGCCAAGAACAAAGTGATGTGAACTGAGAAAGGAGGAGTCATCACCCTGACCTTGGGGCATCCCAAGAATGGGAAACATCTCAGATTCCTTCCCCAAATCCAGCTCAGGTTCTCTCTGTGCTGAACAGTCAGGACATCAGTGGGAGTTCATGGATTACCCGACCTGAATCTCCACTTGCAGTGGGGTCTTTGTGTGATGGGTACAATTTATAAAGACCAGAATTCATCATTCCAACCTGCTGGAAAAAGTTTTCTTGGTGTTTTGAGGTTGGTTTAGTGCCTTTTTTTTTTTTTTTATTAGTTCTGGGGTGGTTTTGCCTTTTTTTTTTAATTGTTACTTTTTAAATCAACCTAAAGGATTTTTTTTCCAGCAACTGGAGTTTGTTTAACTTCCCATTTACTCCAAAGGGTGATTGAACCCAATTGATCTAAAGCAAAATGAGGAAATGATATTTAAATATGTCTGGATGAAGAAATTATATATAAATGTGTGGATGAAGAAATGATATATAAATATGTGTGGATGAAGAAATGATATATAAATATGTCTGGCAGCAGCAAAGCAAATTGAATTTGGAGAGAAAAGAGGTGAAAGTCCTGATCTTTCGTTTTCTCCTCTCCATCCTCTTGTGTGATGGGTGATGCCCTCCCATGTCCATCATGTTGTCCACCATGTCATGGTCATCGAGGGGACTTGAGAAATGTCTTAAAACTCTTTTTCTTTGATGAATAAACACTCCACAGACCCAAAGGTTGAAGAACAAGGAGCCCCTCCCTGTGCTATGAGTGTCACAGCACGTGGAAATGCTCATTTTAGTAAGAAATCCCCAAAATGCAAAAAGAGGTTTTGTTGCTGTGGCACAAACATCAAACTGCACCCAGGAAAGGAGAGAACTGAGTTCCCAACACCTGCCCCAGATAATTTAATGTCTGCCACTGGAATTGCATGTTAATGATGTGATTTCACACTGCTTATAATCTCAGAACAAACTGTTTCTAATTATACATTACCCAGAAAAAGGGAGTTGCTGCCTTCTGTCCTTAAATTATTATTTTGATCCTCTCCAAGGAGGTGATTTTATGGCTACTGGTGCTTCTGGTACCTGAGAACCACCTGAACATTGATGGATTTATACCCACTGGATAAAAATCCCTATCCTGAACCCTGCAAGTTTGGGGAAAAGCACAATTGTTGCTGCATTTCAGTCAGAGAAAATCTTTTTAAAAGACTGGTAAGGCTTTTAAAGAAAAGAAGAAAACTTCTGTGCCAGAAGCTGAACTTTTCCTCTTCATTTTGCACAGCAACAAGTCTTGTTGCATTAAGGTTTGATGTCTCAGACACCTCTGCCCATGAGTTCCTTTCCTCCCAAAAGCACATCCAGAGATGGATGTGCAGCTCCTGTGGCTTCCAAGCATTTTCTGCACCACTTCCCTGGCCAAAAAATGCTGTTCTGATGCCTTGCCCACAGTACTTTGTGTTCTCTCTTAATTAATCAAAGCCTTCTTATCTTATCTGCGCTTCAGCTTGGCCAACAGGCATTCCCCAAATTTTATTCCTGAATTTTATTTCTAGGAATAAATGTGCTGTCTGACTGGGGCCATGTGTTGGGCAGAGCCTGCCCTCTCTGCAGCACATCTGAGAAAACACATCGATTCACTCCCAGGGCCCAAACTTCCAATGTTCCTGCTATTTTTATTAAAAATAACTCTGCTTTTTTTTCCTCCCTTCTCCCCTTTCCCCTGTACCCTCCAGCAATCTCCAGCCTCGCTGAGGCAAACCAGGAATAAATGGAAAACACATTAAGAAGAGGATTGTGTCCATATGGAGGAGGATTGACGTTTATTTTTAAGATGAGAAGGTTGTGTTGCACCATCCAGTGTTGCCTTTGGTCATCCACAGCCCCGAGATGTCTCTGCAGGTGAGTCCATGGCTGAACAAACAAGGGAAGGAGAGACCCCCTCAGTCCTGGAAAACCTTC
>VWZD01002452.1:335-162689 GCA_013396695.1 Sakesphorus luctuosus
CTCGAACGCTTCCATCAGCGCTGCCTCTGTTCAATCCTAAACATCCACTGGTCTGATTACGTGACCAATGTGTCTGTTCTTGAACAGGCAGGGGTCACCAGTATGGAGGCCATGCTGATGAGAACGCAGCTGCGCTGGGCAAGGCACGTCTCCAGGATGGAGGTTCACTGCCTCCCGAAGATTGTGCTCTATGGTGAACTCGCCACCGGCTGCCGCAAGAGAGGACCCCCGAAGAAGAGATACAAGGACTCCCTGAAACAACACCTCAGCCTTGGCCATATTGACTGCCACCAATAGTCCACTCTGGTTTCCAATCAGGGTTCATGGAGACACACCATTCACGACGCTGCTGCTTCCTTTGAGAATGCACGCAGAGTCAGTCTCGAGGAAAAAAGACAACACAGGAAGAACCGTTCCTCACCAATATCACCCAAAGAAACGTTCCGCTGTGCCTTTTGTGACCGGACCTGCCTATCCCGTATTGGCCTTTTTAGCCACCAGCGTGCTTGCAGCAAGCGTGGGTAGTGCCCTTCCCAAATCTTCGTTCGTGAGGCCTAGCCATGATGATGATAAATTATAAAAAGGCTTTGCCAATCACATGACCTACCCTCTTCCACTCTATACTTCTATGATCTACAACTATCAATATTATTTTCTGAAATTACTGAAAAGTATTTTCCTAAAGCAAAGTACCACTTACTAGGACTAAAATATGAAAAAACCTCCAAATGTGACATATGAGCATTTAATAATTAGGTGTATAATCAGCTGATTAAGATTCTGAGCAACAGAAGTAGGGGGGAACAAGTAATTCATCATAATTATTGTCCACATTTTTGAAGTGCAATTCCCTTATTTCATCATTTAATATAAGAAGCTTGAACACTTATTTTGGCCTGGTATTGATTTCTCTCTCAGTCTTATCTATTCACCAGCAAGCAGTGAACATCAATACTGCCTTCAGCTTTTCCTAGGACACAGAAAAATATGCCAGGTTGCTTCCCCCAAATTCCAATATGCCAGCAAGATTAGCCTTCTTTAAGAAATCAACCAGCTAGTTGAAATGAAGAGATTTTGAACTATAATTTTAGGGAAAGTTTCTAATTCTGAAGAATTGTTTCTGTGACAATTGTGAAGCATCAATTTTCACATCATTCTGATTCCCAAGCCGGTTATTTCTTGTGTTTTACTCCTCTGCTCCCAGGTAAGATAATTCTGTATGAAGGCTATGAGTCTACAGATACAAACAGCTACAGAGCATGAAGAACAAGACAAGACAAAATCTCTGTCACACCATAATTCGCAGGCACTTTCTTATCTCATATAGTAGAAAATGTTAATGTACAGCCTCTCTTCACAATGTGCAGAGCTTCCTATGCCAGCGTTAGTGACACCTTTATTGTTTTCAGAATTGGGTGCATGTGGGAGCAAAAAATAGTAAACACTTCCCTCTCACAGATTTATGCCAAAGTTGGAAAGCATAGAGACAACAGAGGATAAGCACATACTTCTGAGCATTGATTCCATCAATGGCCTGGATCATTCTCTCATTCAATTCCTCCTCAAACCTTCTTTTCTGTGATTTTGTTCTGAAATGAGAAATGTGGGAAATTACCTGGGAAAATCATTACATAGATAATAAACATTTACCAATAGCTGGCATATACTTGTGAGGATAAGAACAATTTTTTAACATTTATACTGCAATAGGAGCTATAGACATCAGGCACACTGGACCTTGTTACAATCTCTTAAACAGCATAAGCTACAGTCTGACACACACACACTCACAAATCCAGAGTTTAGCTATTAAGGAGCCCTGAAAATACAAACCTAAGCAAATATTTCATAAAAAAAAACCCAAAAAACCAAACCAAACACAACAACAACAAAAAACCAACAAAAAAACAAACCCAAGAGAAATCAAGAGATTCTGATCGAAGGAAGGTCTTCCACAGCATTATGGATTTATGAAAAAGAATGGGAATATGTTCAAATTCATAAACCATTTCAGTTTCTTGCAGTTATTTAAAAAGAACTTTCTCAGAATCTTATGATGAGCACAATGTGATAGTGCACTCAGGCATAATAGGTATTCTCTACCAAAAGCCTTCTAACTCTTCTTTTCTTGGAAATACTTTACTATTTTTAATAAGAAAATTGAGCACTGTCTGAAATCAGTTTCAAACATACATCATGTTTCTCTGTTTATAACTTTGAAACTCATCTGCAATAAAAAAAGCATCTTTTGACTGGACTCAACACAAGCCCAGCAGAGGATCATCAGAATGAGTTTGTCTTTGATAACATAAGTTACTGCAAAGATCATCAATCCTTTCAGAAGCCGTGTTCTCCTTAAAAATTAAATATTTCAAATATTGACAGATTATGTCCCTGTATTTCAAAATTTAAATCCAATGTTAACTTAAAAGCAGTGTTTTGTAAGAAGTCAACAATCTGATCTGAAATTTGACTTTTTCCTTACCAAAATGTTCTTAAACTACAAATTGAACCCTGCCAAAGGTAAACGGATTTTCTTGGGAGATTTCTTGGGAGATCCTTAACAAGATAAGACTATTGTGTAATTACATAAGAACTAATACTGCCACAAACAGAAGCCTACAGTCAGGCTTCAAACCCTACATTTTCATATTCTTAACCAACATTCATTTACAAAGTGCTTATGATCATTTCAGCTGTCTCATGTGGGAATGATTAACTAGCTTATCTAGAATCCTAGCTACCTGTCTGTCTCACCAAGGACTTTTGACATCAGTAATGGTTTTTAGAAACTCCTTCCATGATATGGTATCAAGAGACATTTGTACTATTTCAATCTATTTTAGAGTGGAGTGTAGAAACACAAAAGCAAGAACACTTCAGATTCTTCAAGAATTGCAGTATTTCCAAATGCCCAAGTCTGGTGATCTTTCATTGGCCGACCGAAGTTCTTTGGACATACTGTCCAAATGCAAATGTGCAGTTTCAAAATTAGACTATTTTTATTAATATCATGCATGTTCAGTCAAAACTTGTTCATCTTCTGGAATTTAGCAATATTTTAGGTAATGGCATAACTCTACAGTAACCAAGAAAATAAAAATACAAATTTTTAAAAGGTTCTTTCAAATTACTTCACAGTATAAATGTTATCACTATCTTGCCCCAGCCACTGAAGTACCAAACAAGTACTTAGAGCTATTGTGATCTTGCAAACATTTTGTGTAGCACAAGCACTATAGGAAGACCACAAAATACCTTTTGAATGTCTATTACTGCAAACATACAATACACTGAAACAATAAACCACATTACAAATACAAAGCAATTAAATATATAAAATGTGTCTTTTAGTATATATTATTAGCTGTTGTAATAAAAATTATTAACAGCCCTTTCCATCTTCCTCTTTCTTACCCCTCTGTGCCTTCTCCCAGTTTTCCTGCATATAATTTTCTTCCCACAAATACAGTAACTAGTTCCTTAGAAGAAACAAATAGGTCATCAACATAGCAGCTCAGAATAACGCTCTTTGTTAGCAGGAAGTATATTTACAATTCATGAGTAGTGTGTCTGCCAAATTTGTTTCCATAGCCCTTCCCTGTGTAAGAGGTATCAGCTGAAAAAGTAGTTTGTGTGAGAAATGGCCCTTGATATTTGAAAGCATATGAATGTATATGTGTTTATATAGACTTTATATGAATAAGTAATTTTTTCACATTAATTTACCTCTCTCTGCAACGCTGAAAATGATATTGCCCCATGGGAACATCCTAAAAAACAAAACAAACGAGAAAACCCCTATTAATTACAATAGACTTTGACAATATTAAGGTGCTGTAAAAATAGTGTTGAAAAAAGTGTCTGGTAAGGAGAAGTTTCCAATACAAATACTTTTAGCATTAGATTAAAACTGTCTACAGGAAAAATCCAGCCAAGAGTAAAGATAAAGTGAGCTGGGGAAAAACTATTTGTCATTCTAAACACTAAACAACTAATACAACAGTCTGAATCCAAGAATATTTTGCTTTACCAGAAAGACTTCAATGTCTCTACTGTTTGGATGTAGCCCAAACTCTTGAAAGCTTCAGCAAAAATCAAATTTAAGTAGCCAAAGGACCTGAGTAGCCAAATACTACTAGTGGTGGTCATTAATTTTTATTAATAAGCAACAGCAGCCATCACAGCCCTACTTATTTTGTGATTATAGTGGTGGCTGGGTACTTTCTGTAATGAACATGTCATGATCCACATTTCAATGCACTGTATTTATTGAAAAAGAATATGTAGCTCAATCCTACGTCCTCATATGTAACAGAAACAAAACTGAATGACAATGTTGAAAGTTATTAAAATTTACCTTTATACTTTCACTTTCTAGAAATATAAGATAATGCAATGTACAAGCTGCAGCTTGTGCTGACAGCAGTAAAACAGTGTTAGCATAATTAAAAAGAAATTTGTTCTGCGTAAGAGATGCAACATTGCACTATAGTACTCTAAAACTCTGGCCATCAACCACAGCTAATAAGTGGTAGGTGCAACTTCAGATGGTAGATGTAACAGTGAGTATGGATTTGGTTCCTGGAGTACTCTGAATTAAGTCCACTCCAGCTACTGCAGGGATTATTTTAACTTCACAGTCTTTGCTCCAGGTTTGGCCATATTCGAAATGAAGAGTGTAGCTAAACAGTCAATAAAGCTCAAGGAATTTCTCTATATTGGAAGTTTTCCTTCGTAAAGGTGTTGCATTCTGGCTTTAGGTTCAAAATATCTTTCCATGAGATGAACAGCAGCCACTATACATGCTGTGACTGGGAAGTCCAACCTCAGAGGGTCAAGTTGTGTATTTCAGTAAGTATGCTGGACTCCTTATAATTCAGAGATGCATTTACAGGAAGACACGGCTTCTTAGAGCTAATCCAAAGCTCACATGCCAATGGAAAAGAGTTCAGCAACTTCACTGGGTTTATGCCCTGTACAAATACATGTATCTTCTATCAGAAATAACCAGGTATTTAGCAGTGAGCTGTCGGAGGAGACCAGAACGAGAAAGGATTACAGGCGCCGGGCAGATAAGGACGTGAGGCCCGGGATCCCGGGCAGCGCGTGCAGCGACAGGATCGGGACCATGAGACCTCCCACGTGGACGCTGTTCCCTTAAAAGATGGCTACAATCAAAGTTTCTTCTTCCCACAATACCCCCGGAATTCTCCCCCACACCTCATTCTCCCTATTGGTTCCCTTGCCGCTCCTCCCTTCCCTCCTCCCCTTCGTTTGCATGCACCCAATGGAGTGCGTGACTCCTCCCCGTCTCCGCCCCTCGTCCCCGCCCTCATCCGGGAACTTTGTGCGCGCCCCCTTATAAGCGAGCGCGCGACATTAAACTTGGCTTTTTCCTCGTGGACTCCCGCCTGGTCTGCGTCTGTTCCGGCCGGAGGGGTCGTGCCGGGCCGGGAGCGGGAAGAGCCGACCCTAGCTTCTAAGGGGCTTGATTCTAGGAAGCGCCGCTGCCGGAGGCGGCTCGCCGCTTTCCTAGCCTTGCTCCTGGGAGCGTGAAAACCCTCTCCACTATATTAGTGGGATTAAAATCCACTGAGTGTGAGCCCCTTTTAGCTTTCACATATTGCTAATTTGTATGAAATGACATAAGTAGGCCCCTACTGTTGTGCTTATCTTGCCGTTTTCAGTGGTCATGCTGTCCCTGTGGTGCAAGTGTGCAAATGGCTTGGCTGCTCCCCAAGATTCCAGGTAACGGGTCATACGGACAGAAGCTCTCATTTTGGCTCCATCAAGAGTATGTCGAGGTCGAATGTGGTGCTGAGGGCTTCGCTTCTCTCCCTGGTTGACAGAAAATAAAAGGTGTTATCAGCCTTTGCATTCATGACCTTTGGAAGCAGCACTTAAAACTTAAAAATGGAATGTTGCTAAGAACCTGCAAATCTTAATGATATTGCTGGGAAATAACAGAGACTTATTTCTGAAGAGCGGGAAACATTTGCAATGCAAACATTATGTATTTGTAGGCATCAGTAATAGCTCTGATCAATATCTTATGGGAGTGAATTATTCAATAAAGAGATTAGTGGTCTTGCTCAAAAATATCTATGACTGGCCACAAAATAAAAGTACTACTAACCTTAGGATTGATTACAAAGTAAGTCTTAACATTATGCTCTTTCAGATATGGGTCCCTCACATCTCCATCTCCATCTTCCACTTTGTAAGCTCCATTCAAATGTGCCAAGGTAACTGAGGTGATGTGAACACGGCTGAAATTAAAAGAATGACAGAATCACAAATAACAATCAAAACATAGCTTGAATCTGGTCAACCATTTTACTAGCTTTTGGATACACCTTTTATATATTGCTCACTTCACTTACAGTCCTGCTAATCTAATTTTTAAAAGTTTCATGTGTAAAAATCTAAGTTTCCATACAGCAAAAAA
Organism: Sakesphorus luctuosus; assembly: GCA_013396695.1. NCBI lineage: Eukaryota > Metazoa > Chordata > Aves > Passeriformes > Thamnophilidae > Sakesphorus > Sakesphorus luctuosus. The sequence continues at coordinate 6,787 of VWZD01002452.1, forward strand.
ATATTCCTTAAAATCACAGGAATACTGAGCATCCCTTTTTATTTTTCCTAAAAACAGCACTAAGAGTCAGTTCAGGCATCTCCATGAAGGCTGATGGCTTAAGACACGCTACCTATGCATTTCTCCATGACTGAAAAATCCATGTGTTCAGAGGTTATCAGGGAAGCCTCTTACCCTGGGACTCCTCCAGCTTCCATGTGATTGGCCAGAGTAACATCATGCGACCACACATCGTACTGCCACTTCTGCAGCCCAATAACGCCGCACAGCACATTCCCGGAGTGCACTCCCACACGCATATTGATATCAACTCCAGTTGCGTCTCTCACTTTCCTACAGTTGAGAAGAAAACCTCTGTTAACATACATAATACGCCCTTTCTTTGCTTTTAATTTACCAGTCAAAACTGTGTAGATGTCACCTGGAAGCGCTCAAGGCCAGGTTGGATGGGGCTTTGAGCAACCTGCTCCGATGGATGTGTCCCAGCCTGTGGCAGCGTGGTTGAAACCAGGTGATCCATTCTGATCAAAACAATTTTATGATTCTATGAAATTAGCAATAACAACAGTAATAACATTTGCCTCTTTTCAGCATTGCCTCCATTGTTTTTATGCTAAGATTATATATAACCTTTCCTGCTATCTATATTTGCAACAATCTGTAAAAATATTAATTCTCAACTTCATGTCTGAAATTCATTCTTTCATACTCATTTGAAATTATTTGTAAGGGCTGAGCTAAGTAGTGGCAATGTTTGGTCTTATGGTAGAACCTAAGGACTGTTTCTGTTCTACAGGAAGCTTTTGGAGATCTGGAACTACTGTTACACACCCTTCTGTCTGAAGACCCTAGTATTGGCACTGGAGACCTTCTAATATCTACCATATCTGAGGGGAAGGATGAAAAATCCAGCACCTCAGGATATTCTACAGGCTGTGGCTTGTACGCACTTTGGGGATATGGGCCCAGTGCCATTCAGGCTGTGGAGACCACGAGATTCAACAGTCTTCCACGTGCTTAGTGTGACTAAGAACATTACACAGTGATTGAAAGGCCACCCTCATTGTTCAGACCACATCTAAACCTTTGACCTTTCCAGTGGCAGAGCTAAGTATCTCTTCAGCCCAGCTCAAATCTCAGAAGAACCTTACACATAAGTTAGGCATTTATCTTTCCAGAAGAAGCTCTTCCCAATCGTAAGTGGGTGACTAAGGTCAAACTACCAGAATGTTTTCAGGCATATGTCATACGGGTACCTAACTGCATATATAAAGAGCTATAAAACTAATTAAGATATTGATAGGCTCATACAGCTCTAAAAAATGTAAAGATTGTAACTTAAATGGATTTATGTGTTTAAACCCCAACTCACATGGACCTAAACCTGACCAGTAATAAGAAACATGCACATATATTTATCTTTGAGAAATTCAGGGTGTTAATGGAAGAATCAACTACAGAATTAGGAACCTAAATGGCTCCTGTATATAAGTCAGGTTCATAGTTCTAGCAACATCTTCAGTCTCAGTGATGAGCATCATCAGCTCTGTACCTTCTGGATTACAGAACTGAGCTGGCCCATAGAATTTAATAGGCTTAATTTGATATGGTAAATGCTACATTTAAGCAGTAGTTCTCAAGTGTTCTTGTTCTGGAAAATTAAAGTAACGGGAGCATGACTGAAAGTATTTTAATTCCTTCTGTCTCTATCAAGTGTTTATTAGTATCTCTTTTCACTTTGCCATTTTGCACTGCTCTTGTGTAGCTGACACACTTGAAAATGAACTGCTTGTAAATGATCTTTCTAAGCAGCTGGCAAATGACAAACACCACTTTGCTCCGTACAAGGAATATGACACAAGCTTAGCACTTCAGAAAAAAGGTTTTTACAAAACTGGGCAAAATGGAAGAGGAAGATTTATTTATTCTCAAGGAGTGATTGCTGAAAGGCTGCCCTGCCATATTCTGCAGAGCAAGCAAAATAAAGTCTGCTCTATAATAAGCTCTCAGGAATTCAGGAGGGAAGCAAGTAGAATATCTACTAAAACTGAATCTTTTCTTTTGTCTCCTAAATTAAAGAAACCATAGAAGACTTTAAATTAGCAGTGTAACTCTGGACCAAATTAGGGTTCCCTACTTTTTCTCTCCTATGCTCCTTGAACAATGGCTATGACGATGAAGAACTGAATGCATTAAAGAATATGGTCTATCGCACCCCCATAGGACACTTGACTTATATACACAAGTGTATCTGAATCTTCCCACTTTAATTTTCTGCTCCCCCAGTCTCTCCAGTTTCTCTCAGCACACCACAGGCGGTCCCCTCATCCTGGCTGGGCAGTCAAAATACTCATCCTGACTGTATATTTCCTATTGCAAGCTGAAATTTGAGTTTGTAAGGATTCTTTGTTTTTCAGAGGCATGGTTAGCTTGCAGGTACTTGTAGCAACTTTACTCCACGCAAGCAATAGTTTGGGTCTTTAGGAAGGCACCTACTCTCCTTACCTGAGCTTAATTCATCTCTAATATAGACTAAGGTATATAAGACTCACCTAGTCTTGTCTTACACACTATAACACATTTAGTGACCCTGGAGCATTTAGTCCCCTGCAAACAGCTAGCTTTAAAAGTATAGATTTCCTTTTGGTCAGACCTACGAGAATGAAATCATATTAAAACAAAAATATTCTACCTTATATCTAGCATTCAAAACAGTATAACCATCTCATCCAACACTTTCTTTCACTTTCCTCTGAAACGGAACTCATTTCATGCTACCAAATTAAAGTCAGTCTTTGAGAAACACGTGGCTGAGAAACATGTGAATTAGGAAGTCACCAGAGAGAAAAGGGGGTGGAATTTGGGCTGAAGGAAAATAACACATATATTCACACATAAACATATTTTGCCTTAACAGATAAACTCTAGCCTTCAAGCATCCAGTTAAGGTGGCTGGCTCTCAACATCACAGGCAGCACTGGCATTTATGGCTTGATAAGGTAAGCATCCCACTACTGGGCATGCAGGCTGCAGACTACTAGAAACACTGAATTTGTTCCAACTGTAGAGTAGCAAAGAAACTAATCAGTGGGACTACAATCCATGTTTAAATGGAAACAATCCACAGAACACTGAGGTTGAATAATTCAAAATGGAGCTACACATCATTAGGTAAACAAGATTGAATAAGACTATCTGAGTAAGACAGATCACCTGGCAATTTGGCAGAATTACTCCTTTTTTGCTTCAAAGAGAACTGGAACTGAAACCACATTCAGGTGGTAAAATCTATACAGAACTGTTAATCTAAACAGTAAACTCCTCTGTTTCAGTAGTTTACACACCCAAGGGGCAGTTTGCACCTCAGAGACTGAATACAGCAAAAATTCGTATCTGACAACAGGGATATTTTAGATAGTGAGTCAAACATACTGAGTTACACACTTCCAACAGCACAAGTATTACTTCTTCTCATTTTACAAAGCACAGAAGTATGCCAGAAGGTACTTCCATACAAAGATGCAGTAATCATACAATAAAATACGGAGTTGATTAATAATCAGCAATTTTTATTCACCTGCAGGCTGCAACACTCGACATAACACTCTAAAAGCATTTGAAAGCATGGGGTACAGATGTCTCACTTCTTCTGTAAATAGGCTGTAGTAATCAGGCACGTCTCTACAGGAGCATCATGGTTTCTGACTACAGTAATAAAGTCAGATCAGAATATACCATACAACTAACATACAATTTTCTAGTCTATAAGGCTGCTCTTACCAAGAAGAACCTGATCATACAGCATTAACAATGAACATACTTGATAGCAGCTTGAGCAGAAAGTTATTTCCAAGAAAATTGGGAAGTTCTGAAGTGTGAGGAACTGACAGATTGCTCTCTGAGCTCAAGTAAAACATTGTATTATGATGTGTGATATTATACTTTCGGTTCTTTGTGAAGGGCACTGTATGGCTTGAGCTTAGCATTGTTTTTTACACCAGTTTGTAACCTCCTGTATTTTTTCTCTTAAGCAGGGCTGATCAGAAACTCCAGGCAAATACTTTCAACTAACATTTCTCACACAGCACACAGATCTTTTGAATTCTAAACCAGAAAGCTTTCATTTTCACTCAAAAAACCCCCCAGTGCTTTTAAGCCAGTCAACAGCATGGGTCAGAACTTCAGGACTGACACCCTTTTACTAACTGTCCTACCGAAGGGCTGGTAGCTTTAGTTCCTAATATGCTAGAGAAGCAAATGTTTTAATTATAATATTGATCTAGTATGTCTAAGTGAAAAAGAGAAAGCATCCAGTGAGATCAACTGAGGAGACAACCAAATCTGCAGATTTTAATGCTTGGCAAGCAGAAGTACTCCAAGTGTCATTTAAAAATGGGGTTTTTTGGACACAATGTAAGGTACAACCATACGTGGATGAAGAAAAAACATTTTAGAAAATGCGGCAACCCGGTTTCTGTATTGAAGTTAGTTTTAAGGCAAGGAGATCAAAACCTAGTTTCCACAACCACTACACCTTTGCTGTGAATACATGTAAAGGAAAAGAATCAAATTTTCATTAATCAACCTATCCATACAGTAATTACCCCCTGAATTGAATAACAAGACAAGGCAACTGAAAGGCAAAACTCTTTTGTGACTACAATTAAACACATATAAAAATAGTATTAAAGGATTAAAGGAATAATTTTGTATGTCTATTTCATTAATCATTAACACTGTTCACCATATCTACCCATTTCATGATGAGGTGCTCACCACATATATACTATACAAGGATAAGCCAATTTCTTACTTTGCTCCCTGGACAGTAGTAAATATGATTTGGGCTAAAACATCAAAACTAGAAATTAAATTCAGAGAGGAGCATGCAAATTTTGAAATCAAAGTCCAATTGGTTAGAAAAAACCAAATCATACAGATGACTTCCAGTTATCCAGAACTCCATATGTTACATATTTTGGCAAAGTGTAACTCACTTATATACTATAATTTTAGTAAAAGGAAACTTAGTTTTCCTACAGAAAAGATAGTTGTGCCATTAATGATAACTGCTATAAGTAACTGCTTGAGTAGTTTAATCCCTAAAAGCTAAAAAGAATTATGTTATGAATTACAGACAAACTAATTTTCTGACTTGGTTTTACAAAAAAAAAAAAAAAAGAAAAAAAAGAAAAAAGACATGGAAGGCTTTGCAATTGTTCTTTCCTCACAAAATGTTTTCTAAATAAGCTAACAGAATAAACCCCTCACTTAAGAAATAAACTACAATACTGAGCAGAAGTCTCTGTGTAGGAAGGTTTAAGATCCTTCAGCATGATTTGCAGACATCCAAGTTAGGTTTAAGTACCTTCATACTGAAACCTGTCCAGCTTTGGTGGCAGAACTCAGCCAGGGCAGGTAGCTTACAAAAGCTATTTCAACTCTGCACTGAGAGCTGATAGCAGGCAGGTGTAGAGCTGAGGGGGAGTAAAGCTGCCCTTTTGCAAGACTTCTTTGAATTTCCATCATCACCAGAACTGCTACAGTTGTCTATAATCCATTCCCAATCTACTCTTCAGTAATAAGCTGGAGGATTCTCCAAGTGTGCCTGTAGCTGTATCCTCAGTTGTCTTACAAGTGTTAATTCATCAGATACAACCATATTTCTTTTTCCTCTTTCACAAGCCTATCAAGCCTCCTGTTACTACCTGAGTTATTGAAATAAATTACAACTGCTGTTTAAAATGTAATCATATTAGGATTTGCAAACACTTTGCTCTGTTTTCTATTTTGAAGGCAGACCAAGCCCAATTTTTGTGGGAAGAAAGAAAAAAGGACATATAGAAATTCAAAATACTGTTGATATGCACAAAATTCTCAATAGTACCTCACTGTGTTAATGAAAGAAAAACTTTTCAGGAAATCCTCACCTTTATAGAAAAGGTGACATTAAACCTAAACCTGGGGTTTAGTAAGTCAGGCATATTTAATTGCTTATCTAACCACATGGGAAATAGGCCTCAGCTCAGGAATGTTTAAGCCATTAGACATATCTTTGGTGCACATGCTCAGTATCACTCCACAGGCTTAGGGCTTGAGGCATCTTAATTGTGGTCAGGCAACTGCTCCTGAACACCACAGAATTCCAAACTCAGCAGGAGCTAGGAGCTCCTGTCTCTCACAGAGCTGTTTGACTCACAGATGGGTGGCAGCATCATGACTGAAAAAAAAAAATCAAAGCTTCCAGGTTTTAAGTGATGTCTATTGTGATATTTACCATCTCATAATCACAGAATCACAGAAGAGCTGAGGTCAGAATGGACATCTGGAGACCAGTTGGATTTTGAGCCTCTCCAAGGCTGGAAAGTCCACAACCTCCCCATGCCAGTGCTCAGTCACCCTCACAATGAAAAAAAAGTGTTTCCTGAAGTTCAGAGGAAAACTCCTGTCCTTCAGTTTGTGCCCATTGCCTCTAGGCCTGTTACTGGGCACCACCAAAAAGCTTGGCTCCATCTTCCTTGTGCTCTCACTTAACATATACTTAAATATATTGATGAGATTTTCCCCCTCAGCTTTCTCTCCTTCAGGTTGAACAGTCTCAGCTCTCTCAGCCTTTCCTCATATGAGCAATGTTCCAGGAGATTAATCATCTTTATGGTGTAGTGATGACAGCCTTGCACAACCCAAGACTTTAAAACATTTCTTTGCTGAGGCCAAGATCAAGATAATCCCGCTGGACCTTGCAGGGAAACACAACAGCTACTGCAGGTTTGAATATTTCAACCAGATACAGATAGAATAGATTTTTACGGCTGAATATGTAACAGTAAGTTTGGTACTTACTTAATGGCTTCGCACATGTCCAGTCCCATTTTCACACAATTCTTGGCATGATTTTGAAGAGATATAGGTAGTCCAGAAACACAGTAATAGCAGTCACCTAAGATTTTAATTCTCATACATTCGTTTTCCTGGAGGAAAAAGCAAGGTGACATGGTCACTTTCAACTTGAAATACATAAATGTTGGTTTCCTCTTACAAAGTCTGACTTAAATGGTATTAGCAAATTCACTCTACTTAATCTTGTTTCAGCAGAGAAGGATTTGCTAGAACAGAAGTGCTATAAAGAGTTTTGTATGGCTGATCCCTCCATCTGTTATGATCCTCAAGGGGCAAAATCAGGAAGTAAGTTCACTGCAAAACATATATACACAACGGCAATCATAGTATTATTTCTATAGTTTAATATATTTTAATGTAAATATTTATTTTTTTTTAAATGCTGGACAATAGCTTTTGAACTAATGAAAACCAGGAAATTTTTGTACGTTCTGGTATTTCTGATTTCACCTTCACACCTGAACTTTGATGTAATTTTTATAAAAATGTTACCTAAATTAACAGAAAAAAATTTTCCAATTGTATTTTATTCTTTCCTTGAGTAATCAAGAGGCTGTGGTCAGTAATTAAAATTGCTTTGATCATTACTGTTTCTCTTCTTCTCTAGTCTCTTAAATGTTTTTCCAGAGATCAGAAAACTTACTAACAGTCTTTTATCTTGAGTTCTTTAATCCCTGTTATTGTGAAAAGTCTATTTAAAGAACTGTTCATCTGCCATTAAGCTTTATTGAGCTCCATAGGCTGTCTCTATTGGTCCTATTAGAGAGAGCTGTCTTCGGTTTCACAGACTGTCACGCTGGCAGAAATACACTTGCATTCAGATCAGACCCAGATTTTTTTTCTTCATGTTTCAAATCCAATCTTCCCACCAAAGTCTCAGAAATACTGCCTGAAGTCCCCAAGAAGAAAAAAAATATTTTAAAGATGACTTATTTAAATTAACAGTAGCAGCCCATAGAAACCCACCTTTGCAATCTGATCAAACTTGCCAAACAGCTCATTTAGCATGTGCACCAATTCCCCTGGTGAGCAGTCACTGGCCAGGCGAGTGAATCCCACAATATCAGCATACAAGATGCTAGACAGAAATAGAAATGAAAAGAATCGTGGTCACAATTTCCTTCTGCAGGACTCAGATTTATCAATCAACAGCAAAACTTGTGAGTAAGCATTCTGGACTTCACAGACTTCACAGAGATATGCCCATACCCAAAACAGCCACTGCTGAACACAGAGCAATCAATACAACTATATTTATAGGCAAACATACATTTACCTTTATAGGTGCTGTGTTTATAGGTAATATATACCTACAATTACCTTTATCGGTATTACCTCTTGAGGTATTATTTTTATGGTACATCTATGTTTGTAGGCATTTATAGATATTCTTTCTAAGACTGTAATTCAAACTAACTTGTTCAATCAAAAAACAGGCAAAAAAACTTGCAAAGAAGAAAGAATTATTGAAATAAATGGTGAGCTATTTTTCTAACTACTAGAAGTTCATAATTAATAAATCATTGAATCCTTCAGCAGAATATTTTTATCTCAGATACTGTGTAAAATATATATGTCATACAGCTGCCTCTATTTGCACAATATAAAGCCTGAGAGATCATTCCACTTAAAATTTACAAAATCGGAATAATACAACTAACAAAAATTACAATTTTGACTAGCATATATGGAAGCAAGATTCCGTATTTTAGCTTGAAAAGTCACAGAATCACATAATACGCAGAGTTGGAAGGGACTCACAAAGACCATCAAGTCCAACTCCTGGCCCTGCACAGGATCATCCCCCAGAATCACACCATATGCCTAAGGGTGTTATTCAAATTCTTCTTGACCTCTGTCCGGCTTGGTGCTGTGATCAGTTTTCTGGGGAGCCTTTTCCAGTGCCCAACCACCCTCTGGGTGAAATACCTCTTGCTAATATCCACCCTAAACCTCCCCTGACACAACTTCAGGTCATTCCCTGGGGTCCTGTCGCTGGTCACCACAGAGGAGAGATCAGTGCCTGCTCCTCCTCTTCCCCTCATGAAGAAGTTGTAACTGCAATAAGTTTTCCCCTCAGTCTCTTCCTATCCAGGCCAAACAGACCATGAAAACATTATGAAAAGAGATTGTTAATGTGTGGCTTTTTCTAAACCATTCCATTCTGTTATCACCTTTCTGGCTGTTCTGGAACATGGAATTGCCAGCATTCGATCAGATTAACAGATAACAAACACTACGTTGTTGAAAGTCATATTAAACAAATTATTTTCTTAATTGCTCCCTTAACACTTTCTTTTCAATTTTTTTTCTTGAAGTTCTTTATATATTTTATTACAGTACAGTACCTTACATTGGTGTGCCTTTTGACATACAAATTGTGGAAGTTGTTGGTGTTTTCCAGCTGACCTGCCTTCGGACCTTGTAACCTCTGAATGATCTCTGCTTTCATTTCCATGGCAATGTGAGCAGGCAGTAAAGAAAGTAGAAGACGCTCCTAAAGTTTAAAATGAAATGTCCACAATTTCTTTAAGGAGAATAAAATTAGTATGGTAGCAACACTGTGCAAGGCACACACTATCGTCAATACTACAGAACATTTTGAGGAGGCTTGTGCTCAGACCTGGTATGGCCTCCAAAGTTAATCAGTTCTGTGAGGAATATGACAGAGATATATACATGCTTCCAGTTAATACCTACCCTCTTCAAGGCTTTGTGTATATTAGAAAAAGCTTAAGCTAAACTTAACATCGTGACAAGTTATGCATAGTCATCTATTCAGTATCTGAGTAGTACACAGCAATTAAAACAAGAGCTGCAAGGCCAGTTCAGAGGACTTTCAGGGAAATGCAGTCTAATTCAGGTAAGAATAGGCTAAATCTTTTTTTAAATATATTTTAAATAGTTAGCCGTAATTTAGCAGTTGTTAGACTGAAAATAAAAGATAAAACACTGACATGAACATACTGAGAATCTTGAAAATTTGCAGACCATATTGATATGTACTATCCCCTTATTTTAATATGGCATTTGACAAAATATTTTTTTTAAATTTCAACTTTAAAGCAAACCAAATACTAAAAAAACCCCAAACCCTACATGTGTTTCCTCATCATTTGTTGGTATTATGGTCTTTCTCTTGTAAAGCTCTCTTACACTAGTCCATTTTCATTTTGCCCATTTTACCTGTGACAGCTTGACACTCAGTTCCTATTTCTCTGGAAAACAGATCAACAAGAACTCTGCAAAAAACCTCCCTCTTGCTTTGATCATACTCCATCTTGAAATTGAACACGAATTTCCCATTTTCTCCTAGACACAGCAGAGAGACTAATTCTGGCTAAGCACAAAAACCAGAACCCTAAACCAGTGAGGAGTGAGAAGGCATCTGAAAAAGCCCTTGACAGAGTCAGAGAGAGAGACAGCTAGGCCAGAAGAGATGATAACCTAAAATGTGCATGATCCGTAGGTGTTACTCAGAATGATGCATTCTCTTTAGTTCTCAACACGTATTTTTGCAGAATGTGCAGTTCTACTTATGAAGGTACCGGAAGAAGTGGAACCATTAATGCAGATCTCTGTCTGGGATAATTCCTCTCGTTCAGGTCTAATGACCATGAGTAGAGCATGGCAATACAGGGCTATAGACTCTTCTGATATTTGCAGCTACCTCACCTATCTGTCATATATAATGAAGACTTCACATTCCTCATAGTAGTTGTGCACTTGTAAGCACAGCATTTATATGTGGCCCTTTGAAATTGATCCTACACATACTTTGTAAAAATCCTGTGTTCCAGTGAATCAAGACAGAATCTTGCTTTGTTGCTGTGTAATACTGAACTAGTAACTTTCCTTTTTCTCTCCTTTGATGAGATCTAAAAATAATTTTGATTCACATAGCTATGGATTGTTGTTTATTTTGCAGACTAAGGCATATCACATAAACAGTAAGATGACTCTTGAAGTAAATGTTCAAGGCAAAGCATACCTGATTCTAGCCTGACTAAAGGAGGGAAGAGTAAAACAAGATGTACTGTTTTCCTGCTGCTAGGATCTCAGATTTGACACATTGTAACTGAGAAGAACATATGCAATTGATTTTTCATCAAAATGTTAACGTGACTTTATTTCTTAAATGCAAGATTTATTTAGCATTTTTAGACATTTTATGTAGGTTTTTTTCCAAGAGATTGATGTATGTTCATTGCTTATGTTCATTGGCAATGTTTTGTTTCTCCTGGTTCTTGGTGGAAGTATTTTGCTAACTTAGGAAGAATATTTGTACAACCAGTCGGGGTTTTTCCATAATGAAAGCTTATTCTTCCAAGTTGCTCTTTATCTAACAGAAAATTGTTGGTTTGTGATGTACAGGATAGGTCAGCATTTGTTAATAATTACACAATTAATGAAGAGGTGAGTGCTTTTAGCTACGATTTGACATCACCATACTCCTGTTGTACCATGGATAGTAAATACAAGCTAGTTCACTATTTTCCTATGATTGTTATGATTCCAGAAATGCAGTGATGCAGACATTCAATGTATGTGTGTGAAACCCAGAGAGGCTGGAAAAAGGTCACAAGGGAAAGCAAAAAAGGCTTTCAATGAAGCAAGAGAAAAAGCAAGATAAAGTTTTCATAGGAAGAACCATAAAGTCAACTACAAACCAAAGAATTGATATGAAAAAGGGAAAATAGAATGCCCTCATTTTGTAGGGGAAATCAGGAGAGAGAGAATATTTTTCCCCCAGAGAATTTTTCTCTCCAGGACAGACTACTATTCCACTCTGTTTAAACACCCTGGTGAAGCTGTTCACCACACCAGAATTCCCCTCAAAGAATGTTTTCCTTTCTCTATTTCCACTGTAGAGAAGATGAGGTTGCAACCAGAGGCGGCTTTATAGAAGTGCAATTCGTGAAGAACATTGCAAAATACCTTGCCATGCCCAGCTTGGGTACACAGCCTTCAGCCTTTCTCTCTGTCATTCAGCCTATGAGAGCTCACATTTCAGTCCTTAAGTTTTCACTTGTGTGATAATGTGGATTGTTTATTTTCATTTCTTTCACTAAAACACAATTGTGAAAGAAGGGGAATCTCAACCACTTATGAAGACTGTGGCTGGGCTGGACAGCTAGACAAATGCTAAATGGTTACAAATACATAGTTTCCTCTCTCTCTGCTGAAAGATCCTAAGAAATGCAAAGCACTTAAGAACACCTCTTCCTGCTTTGTCAAGTCTGATGGCTTAAAAGAGCATAATCGAAGCATCAAAACCAATTGCTTATCAGCCTGTAATGCCTGACGTTCTGCAGTGAATTTTCTGCAGAATGGAACAAAGTGAGGGAACAAATCAAGACCACTACTTATATTTGGTAATACATTCCATTCTATACTATTCTCTCAAAAAGACAGAACATCTGCACGTGAAAATCTAGGTGAACTGACTTTGAGACAAAACACTTGTTTCACTTGCTTATTTGTAGTAGACAGAGAAGCCACTCTCAGAGCTAGTCTGTAAGAAAAAAACGTAAGTAATTCTGAATGCAAGGTCAAGAGGTACCATTTAAAAGTCCTCAGACTGAAAATAGGAATACCTGATTCTGGTGAAAGAGAAACTGCTGTTCTATGGTGATAACAAAAATCTCCTCATAAATGTCCTTCCCTAAAATATTACCAACATGACATTGCAGCTTATATATGGGATTCATGAACATAAGACTATTTCATTACTGTGCATGCTCTCAGGGCCTCTACTTTTCTCTCAATCACTCAAGTCACTTGTAGCTGAGATCTTTTAAGTCCTACGGCTAAAAGACAGAGCTCAATCTATACTGAATACAGCATTATAGTGCCTTTCAATACTGTAACATTAAGTACTTTTCTTCTTCATCTGGATCCCAGTAAAGGATAGCAAGTAGTCATCCTCCCTGGATTCTCCAGCTGAAGATTTTCCATGCTACACGTCATGCTTTTATTTGAATTCCCTTCTCTCAATCCCTCACATCCAAGTTGATTTCTTTGTCAGATTTTTTCCTGAATCGTGCACATGACTTTAGCAGTGATTTGCAGTTATAGATCACTCCTCTAAAGCTTGATAAACTCTAGGTGTTTGTTTAGCTAGGGTTAGTACAGCTCACTTAAAGAACACAGCACTGTGCTGGTTTCTGCAAGGTGGCAACTGAGTTTGAGTATGTTGCACAGTATAATGATGTTGTTATGCAGCAAACAAGCAAAATACCCTCAAATGCTTGGTACATTACCTTTTTCAAAGTGCATGTTTCACAAATCAACGTCTTCTTGGCTTGAGGCAATAATGCTTTATTTATTTGCTCATTCCTGTTCTGTTATGTAAACTACCAACCCTGATTCACTCATTTGTACGAGATTACACAACTATCAGCTCTTTTACTGTAGCATAATTCTAAGGATTTATAGATTTAAAAGCCAAATATTCTTTCATCTAGTCTGGTTTCTTGAATAATATAGGCAATAAAATGTCATTACGGAGAAAGGTAGTCTGATACAACATTAAAATTAGCTTAGTGCCTTACTGCCAATGGAGAGAAACTGTTCTTCAAGGCAATTCACACAATCTAATACTGAATTCCTGAGGGGGCAACTTTCTCTCTCTCGTCTATAGAGGGAACTGTGGGGCCAGATTTTGGTCTTACTGGAAGAAATGTTTGTCTGTTGTTAAGCTTCTTCTGATCAAGCAGTCTGCAGAAGAACTGTATCTATCTATATCTATATCATCTATATCTACATCTACATCTACATCTACATCTATATCTATATCTATATCATCTATATCTATCTATCTATCAATCTGTATCAGTAAAGGACTATAGGAATATTTTTGTCTCTATAAACCCATATAAGGATATTTCTCTCCTTTCAATGTCATTTAGGGCACTGAATATTGAAGTCTGATTTTCTGTGGGTTGGATTTTGCTTTCAGATTCCTGTGGCTTATGTCTAATCATCTATTTATCAAGTTTGACAAATCAGGTCAGTAAGTCAGCAGTAAGAGCTTGAGGAGCAATTAGCCTATACATGCATTCTGCTTCACAACAAAGTTAACAAATAAACATGAATAAAATTAAATTTGCAGCTGCCCTTGAAATGTAGGAAGAAATAACCTACAAGAAAGGAATCTTGTGACTCCTAATCACAAAATGATGAAACAGCCATGAAGCTGATAGAGACAGTGATCAACAGGGTACTTGTTTGTCAAATTATGCTATTGTTTTACCCAGACCTGATGACCATTCTCTCAAATACACCTAACAAGGACTAATAGTTGTATACTGTTTTTTCTTCAAGCTAACTTGGACTCCTAACTGGGAGGGGAGATTATTTTAAAAAATTACATGCTACTATCCCCTTAAATTACTTGTGCTAAGGTCAATAAATCGATTTCACTCACACCCACTCACACAATTTTACTCATACAAAGGTATTCAATCCTGATTATAGAGACATCAAGAAATGAAGAATTCATCAACTCCTCAGCAGTTGTTTTTAGTGGTTAATCAGCTAAACTGTTAAAAAATGTTAAAAATATCTTCTCTATTTCTTACTTTGAAATCTTGGCCCTGTTATACCTTTCTCAGCTCAAGATTAATGTCCATACTCTTTTCTCTGTAAAGGTAAACACAGACAACTTAACTCTCTTTTTAGTCAGGTAAACAGCTCCAGAAATCTCCTGCCCTTAAGTATTTTCTGCATTCTCTTCTCAAAACCCTAAATAGCTTTCAAACAGATTGCAAAGTTTTTTTGACACAAATCCTAACATTTTGTTCCAGTAAACAAAGACAGACATGCACATACTCCCCTGCTTTATTCCCCTCAATATGTCCACGATTTACACTGCACAATTTTCTGCTGTAACATCCCTGGAGTTCCCTGTCTGCTGTTCTATTTCTCCTATGGTCTCCAAAAGATTTTTTGAAATTGTGGCCTTACAATATCCTAGCTATGGCACATACTCCTTGTTTCTAAAATTATGACTGTTCAGACAGTTATTACAAACTCCCTTGATTAGTTCCATGTTACAGTATTTACTATCAGACCAATAACTGTGTTTTCTGCAAAAATGATTCTCTATGAATGTTTTCACACACTTCCTAAATCATAAACAAGGAGATCTGGTTCTTGTAGAAAATGACACACATGCCAATTCATTGAACATCTTCACTGATAATTTCCAGTTACTCCACTCAAAATCCATTAGACTGTGCTCTTTTCATGGGGAGTGTCAGTACTTTTATGCTGAGCATATTGCATCACACATCTTACTGAAATCTTCTGATTTTGGAAGGTTACTTAACCCCTAACCTGTTCCCCATTAAAAACTGAAAAATGTTCTCATGACTCAATTTCCTACCAAGTTGTTGAGTACATCACTATTTCTTTCCAAATGCAAAACCATCACAGGAGCATCTTTTATTTCATACTGATTTCTAATACTGTTTCTATCTAGTGGCAGCTCCTTCATTATGACGACTTCTTTCCTGGAGTACTTCCAAAACACTGTTACTGCCCTTGACAAAACTAGACAAGGATTAAGGATTTTTCCTGACATGTAGAAATCTCCCATGTATCACAATTTTTGCCACATTGAATCATTTTTTTACATATCTAATTGCTGCTTTGGCTTTCAGTTGTGGCTAGCACAGGCTTTATGCAACAGATAATACCGTTCCTGATGACAGAACTATGAACTCTCATCTGTTCTTGTCTGTTCTCCTCAAGGCCTCCCACCACCATTACTTACAACAATCATGGAAAATGAGGTTTTCTTAATATCACCAAGCACAGCACTGTAAGATGTTTTGGTTTATGACCCTTTGGGTGAAATTTCCAGGCTGGTAATGCGAGGGGCCAGAATATCAACATCAGAAAATCAATACACATAAGAGGAATGAAAGCACCATCCTCTCAGTCCTCATTACTTTCCCAGCCATGGAATTCAAATGCCCTCAGGAACTTATTTTGCAGAAGACAAGCCTTTGCTGTCCAGGAGCTGCTCCCATGAGAAAGGGAGCCCTGAGTGGGCGCTGCCAGTGGGCAGGCCCATGGTGGCTGCTGAGGGCCCAGGTCACCAGATCAGACCACGGTAATGAGACATGTTCACCCAGGTGCCAGGACTGGACCAGGGCCAGGGTGAGGCCCACGGAGGGGCTAAACAAGGATCTGCCCCTGTGGTGCTGTCAGGAAGCCTCTGACCAGGGAAGAGGTGCTGCCCTGCCTGACCTGTAACAGAGCTTCAATCGTGCCTCCAGAAAAGGGCACATTGTCTTCAAATAACTTTGCAATGACAAAACATCAGTGGTAGGACTTGCTCACTTCACAAGAATGGTACAGCAGCTGCAGGCTTTTGATTGAATGGTTCTCAGGCTAGATCCACAGTGCCCAGCTCATTTGCTGCTGAGCAGCCCTGTGAATGTAGAGCTAGCATCTAACCGGCCACCTTCACCTCCAAACAACATTAAAGCCATCCAGAATCAGAGCTTTGCTGCCACAGTTTCAGTGTAGGGATCTGAAAGCTCATTTAAATTCACAGGCTCACCACATATTTGGAAAAGACAAATTAGTTCACGGAACTTAGAGGATGTTAAATGTTTATGCATAGATTACAGTTTGCATATGCAGGCTGTTTATGACTAATCTTGCAAATGATGATCACTACACCTTCAGAATACGTGCCTATCCTGTGGCTGTTCAAGTGACGAGTCATCAAACAGGAAAACAATAGAGTAAACAGAACATACACTGCCAGAGCTGCTTAATTAACTGACAGAATTTCAAGGTTTGTTTCCATGTGATCCTGTTAACTCTTGCTTTACGTTTTATATATTTCCAGAACGGATGAACAGACAGAAGCAGCATTTTGCAAAGAATCGTTTTGATGAGATTAACATGTTTATTACTGTGTCACCCAATGATGAAGTATTACAACACTGGCAATTGCTCAATACTATTCCTTTGAAACAGTAAACCCTTTAACTCCAATACATCTCATTTCACACTTTGATGAGACAAATTTAATGCTATTTTTTCAATAGAAATGAACAAAACTGGGCACGTCTCTCTCTTCACATATTTTCCTTCTTTCAAACCACCCATGAGACATGTCAGGGAAGATATTCAAAGCAGTGCTTGAAGTTTCCTGTTCAGCTGCCCAGTTTAGAGCCAAACCTTATGGTTGAAAGCATCAAACCCAAAGCAAAACCAAGAGCATTTCTAAGGCACAGCATTGCACTTAGATTACAAGATCATGTCTAAAGCACTTTGTCAGCATCACTCCTCCATGCTATTGTTGTTAGCATGAAACTGGTTGTTTTTACCTCTGACATTGCCTGTTGATGTTCTTGCCATCTGCTTACAGAATACCGGCACAGCATGGATTTCTTTCCAATATTTTATCAGATTTTCCAATATTTTATCAGATACTATACAGATATCACAGATTTGTGTGATCAAATGTTAGTCACCCCACAGAATAAGGCTCAAACCCAAGGATCGAACACCCAGCTATGCCTGTCAGGAGCTCATACATACTTTGAAGTGGGTCAGACAGAGCACTCAGAAGCAGGGCTAGACAGCAATAGAAGTGAATCAAACCTCACAATATCTGCATTAGACTAGTCAGGAGTAGAAGTAATTAAACACAGGTTCAGCCCATAAAACAGCCAATTTAAATAGTGATGAAAGTCTACTGAAGCAGAAGCTAATTCTAGAAGTTTATTTCACCCATATATTAATGAAAAGTGAACCGACAGTAAGGATCTGTCCTACTTCCTATGAGACAGTGATAAATTTTAATATTGCAAGCTGTATATTTTAACACCTCTTTTCTGAACAGCAATAAGCATCACTGTTCATTCAACAGCTCAATTCCTAGCCTTGAAGACAGGAAGCTGACTCACACTAGGCAGAAATCAAAGAACAGGCAGATGTCTGCAGGGTATATGCTGGTACTGCATTGATAAAACAGACCTGTTTCTTTACAAAGGTCTAAATAAAAGGGAACAAGAATTATTTACATTATATCTCTATCTCAGGTATGAAAGTTGCTCTGCTTAGTCACAGAACATGTATCTTACAGAAATCCCCCAACTGCTCTTTAATGATTATATTCACCAGCTACTAAAGACAGAAAATTTTAAATGAAAAATTTTGCTCCCACAGCAAACTAATTCTCTTAATTTTGAGGAGCCTGATCAAGAAAAACAAACAAAAAAACACAAGAACTTACTATATGTATGGCAGATATATGCCAAACTATTCATTAACACTCATTACTAGCCCTAACCATAAAAGTTAGCATAAATCATAGCAAGGCTTAAAGCTTTCTATGGTAAATACCAGACCTTCGAGTGCCTTGTCACCTGGGGAAAGCCTATCCCATGAGAACAGGCACTAAGTCTTTGTGTGCAATGCACAGAGAAACCAGGAATCCTAGAAAAAGCAACTGAGAACAATTAGAGCTGCAAGAGAAGGCCACATAATTAGAATATGGCCAGAAAAGGGTGTTGGTTTTGATTCTGTACTAAAAGTCAACACATGCTTACCTCCAGACTGGAGGGAGGCACCTTTATGTGCTCAGGACTCTGTTGTGAGCAAAACAGTCTAGAGCCAGGTGATTTTAATTGAATTAATTTATTGCAAACAAACCCCAAACCTCTCATTGCTGACTGCAATTTTGAAAAAAAAAAAACCAACACTGAGATAAACGCTTGTACAACCATCTATCGTCTGTACTTCCTGGTCTCAAATTTCCCTATTTTTGCTGTGGATTATACTCAGTCCATCAAAATTCCCGTGATGAAGTGACAGGCAGTGTAGGAAGTTGAGAGTGTGTGATAGTTTATTTCTCTCCCTGTGTACTTAACCACTTAACCACTTCTGATGCTTTATGCTTTTGAAAAATTTGGAAATGGTTTGCGACCTCTTTACCTAAATGTTTTTTTTTTTTATTATTTCCAGCATACATCATCAATATACTCCATGCCTTTATTTGATTAATTTTGAAATTCTGCATTTTAAATATGGATTAACAGATCTATCCATCGGAAAAATATGTTGACAATGAGGATTGTGTTGCTGTTCAAAGAGATAAAATTAAAAGAAACCAGATGGTAATATATAATAACTGATAACATTTTACCATGTAATTCACAAGATCATAATTTATTATTTATCACTGAAGCCTCAGCAATACAGGCACATAATGCTGAACGTTTAAGCTACAGGAAACTCATTTCCTGGAAAGGAAAAAAGAAGAAAAAATGTACATTGATGCCGAGAGAGAACTCAAAAACAGGACTCCAAGCCAAGTTAATGTGGGATGAGATAAAAGGGTAGATTCTTTAATGTCCAGGCTTAGGGCTTTTAGGAATACGTGATGACATCTTCGTGCCTTTCCAAACACTGGTTTCCATGGCTTTTATAATATTGCCCACTCAATCATTACTTAACACATTTCTCAGTCCAGCCCCAGTCCCACCCCTGGTCCAACCCCATTGGAATTGAGGCTGGGGTCGGCAAGACCCTCTGTCTTCATCAGCTCCTCTTCCTCGGGCTTTGGAGTTCTTCCAGTGTTCTTAGACTCAAGGTTGTTGGTTTATGTTTGGTCTTGTTCTGCAGGCCTTTCTGATAGTTTTCAGCTTTTCTGCTTTGAAGAGAGCCTAAACAGCTGAAAGAACCTGAGCTACTAATCTGTGGTAGGGGTTAGGATATATAAACAATGAACTTAGGCTGCCAGAATACTGGTATACTAAAAGTCTACCTTGCTACAGCTACAAATACTTCTAAAATCTATAAAAATGAAAAATCAGAAACTTCTTCAGCATCAACATCTTTAGTGTAACAAGATGGTGATTTTCATATTAGGCTCTTGTTCCAGTCCTCTTGGTAAAATTTTTTTACTGCTTAAGAACTCTTTTCTGTATGGTATTAGGAAAGGTTACAGAATACATACTTTTTTTTCACACTTGCATTACTGTTCCTACCATTTACACTACACAATTTTGAATAAAATGGTAAAAAAATGAGACTTCTATATGTTTCCAGCCACTTGTAGTAAGAAATATTATAAAATACACTTTTTAATTTTTATTAGCTCACTATTGTTATTAATAAGTAGGGGGGAGGCAATTTGCTTTTCAATTCTGCCTCCAACGTACACCTTAAAATGGTTGTCCTCCCCATGACAGGCTCATAGCTGTCTTCAGCAGCACTTGCATTGCCACATCCAGCACAGCTTAGCAACATGCAAACACTAAGTCCTGCCAAGAATTCACAGAACATGTGTGAAATACACTGCTGTGTTCTGATGAATCAGGGCCTTCCTACAGAAAGATACTTTGTATATTTAGTTTGGATCATTGAAGAACCTGCTTGTTGGCAGTTTGCAATCTCAGTACTAAAAATAATTGCTTTTTTTTTTTGTTTTCTTTCTTTTTTTTTTCCCAAGGGCAGAGAGTGGAAAGGAATGCTTCACTCTGAGTCAAGTGGATTCATCTAAATGAGAGCCACTGAGAGATGCAATAGAAATAACCTTTTGGAAGATGGGATGGAGCAATAAGGGAGAAAGCAACTGACTTATACAGAGTAAGCTGTCAAGCGAGTCTAAAAATGACAGGAATATTTTCCAGAGACGCTGAAGGGACTTGCTGAGGTTGTTTCAATGCTGGAAGCCATTGGAAGCTGTTGAACTAGAAGGGCTTTCTAGAAAAAGGTTGGAGGAAACTGCCCTGCAAGGACTCAGCAAGAGATTTGGTATTTCCTCTGTTTCACTGGCAATTCTGAACTTTCCTGGACTAAAGAGTTAACTTATTCTAACTTATGCTAAGTAAGCTAACTGTGCTGTCAGTAAAACTTATTTTTGAGACTGGCAGCTATTTCATCCAAGGACCTATGAGTCATGTTCTGTCATACCAAGTCTGGTTTAAAGTTTGAATAAACTCTCTCAGTGATCCAGCAAGGTTAGGCCTTTGCAGCTATGCCTTCTTCTGTACAGATTGCAGTTCATGTGGTGAGCCACTATTTGGGGGGAAAAGGTTGGTTCTTATTTGGGCAATTCAAAAGAAACTTCCATTGCAGAAGTTAATCCCTTAGCTTGTAACTGCTGTTCCAAGAATGACACTGCACATACACAAGGCAATTATTATTTTATGCTTGACAGATAAAGGTCTGCATTGTATCTGTCTGGTGTGATGAGTTCCTCTGCTAATCTCATATATCTTTTTCCAGTTTCCAAAGAATCCTGATGCCTTGGTCTGAGATCATATGCTGAAATACTGCCAGCTGTTTCAGAGCAAGCACTCAGTCTTTCTTTTGCAAACCTACAGCTCCTCCAGCAGGGCAAAATTCACTGGATACAGGGCGTTAATAGATACCCAGACCAGTCACCTCACATCTTCCAGCACAACTTCTTTGAAATTTGTTTTTTTCTCAACACTAAGGGGAAGGTGACATTTTGGTAACAATTTCTGCTGGTTTCAGCTAACTTTCCTCACCTACAGGTTCACAGTTTCATTTTTCAAATGCCTGTTTCTAGTATATCACAGCAGCACATTGAATGCATGACCTCCCAGATGTACTTTTTCCATTCAAGTGGTACAGAAATCCAACAGCATATGCAATACAGCATTTTCATATGTTTGCTTCCAGAAGAAAAGAGTAAACAGAAAGGAACAAAATACGGCCCAGGAGGAACTGGAAGACTGGTAATAGATCATGTTTCTTCAGTGTGATATAGAAGACAGAACAAAACGATGGCTGGGCCAGCTGCCCAGATTTAAAATACCTTCAATAACCTAAACCAGATAGGTTTGTGTTGGGGAAGGGGTGCGTTGCGAGAGGGTTCTTCGTGCCCTCGCTGCCACCCTGACATGACCCCGGGTTCGGGCACCGGTTACACAGCGTATTCTCACAGAGATAAAGCCATGCACCAAATAAATAAATAAATAGATAACAACAGGAACGTTCAACTTTATTAGGGAACTAGCTGGTTAATATAACCTTTCAACCTGAACACGCGAATATCAACAAGTGCTGATAGGCTAAAGGGCTCTGTCTACACGACAGCAGGCTGTGCTGATTGGTGGAGAGAAGGTGTCCATGAGGCAGGCAGCACGAGGCTGGTGCCCCTAAAGCTGTGCTTTTCCCGGGCTTTGAGGTTGTTTACCTGCTTCGTGGCTGGCTCAAGGTTGCTGTGACCTTGGCCAGCCTGTCAGCTCCTGGATGGGGTGTTGTGCATAGAGGCTTAAATCCAAACCTCTCCCTACAGGTTTGTGGGTTTTTTAAGAAAATGACCAAAAAAAGAACATGGGGCTACACCAAAAGCTGGGGCTCAAGCTACACTGCAAGATGGAGTAGCAAACAGTTGCTACTTGGAAACATTAGACAGAAACACTTCTATGAAGAAAGAAAGAAAACTTCTGCTGTTAATTTTACACCAACAATAGGCTCTACCCTCAATATCCAAATTATTTCACAAACAAATATATCTCACTACAGTAAAGTGAGCAAAAAAGCCCTGTAAATCCTCACCTTATGAATTCCACTAAAATTACTCTTCGAGTATTGTTTTCATCTTCTAGAAATGTACATAAACTACCATCTGTATGCTTGCATACTCAGGCTTTATTTTATACATGACTAGAAATCTAACAACCATCTTACATAACAAACCAAATTTATTTACAGATTTCCTTTGAGTAGCATAAAGCTCACTGTACAAGCTGACAGATCTTCACGCTGTGGTGTACTATGTGAAAATAAAGCACTTCTGTGAACAACACTCTGCAGACCAGTAGAACATGCTCCAACAAAAATTATTTTTTCTGAGACTTGGAGATATTTTATGGTTCATAAGCAACTTTCCCTGAAATATTTATTTTTTGGAGCAATGCATAAAGTTATTTATAAAATTGTCTGAGCATGAAAGAAAATTGAAAGGACATGAGAGATTTTTTTTAAAAAAACTCTACATTTTTTAAAAATTTCTGAATGGGAAGAACTAATAAAATGTTAAATATTTGGTCCTGTAAAGACATTTTTTTTTGTCTCTTGACTGCTTACTTTTTTCAAGATCCCTTTGTAAGGGATCTTGTCTTCCAGAAATCCAGGTAGCCTGTCTCAAGTGGATGATTTGCACTCACAAGATTTGAAACCTTCAGAGAATTCTTACCTTTTCCTCTACCGAAGCTGTCTTTTCTGCCATACCTTGCCCTCAACAAAAGTGCAGTGATCTTACATTCTACTTCCACTCATGTGCCGAAAACAGACACTGGGTTTCTAAGCCAGTAGACCTCTTGGGGCGCTGCCGAAATTCCTATCACAGTTGCCTCCCTCTTGCCCTGCAGTATCAGCCCCACTCTTGGTGAAAGACTCCATGTAAGAGATGGCAGCAGTAGTTATTTCATTCCTGAACTTCTTTGCCTCTCTCTGCTGAATATACAGACATGAGGATTTATTTCCAATTATTTTATTTAGTTTATCTATTCCTTGACTCTACTCCTCATGCTTCACCTTGAGACAAATGCTGCAAAGAGTCTGCCATAAATGTAGGAAACCTCCTTGTTCCACAATGAGCACAGAAGCATTAAAAAAGTTACTATTAAAAAAGTTATACAGAGAATCACAAGGCACAGCTCCTGAATATGATCTTACTTTGAAGAAGATAAATCAATTCATTTCTTAAAATGTTTCTTTCTAATAGCTGTTTACTTTACAGTAAAATGGCTCTTCTCAATGCTGATTTATTTTTCCAGAAAGATAAAAAGCGGTTTTTTAGTTTTTCAATTTTTTTAATATCCTCTTTCATCTAAGCAAAATTTCAGATGCTTTTTAGACACGATAACAAAGTACTGAGCATGAGAAATGGACTAAATTGAATGCCTATTTGTTTCTTTTTACTTTTTTTTTTGGTGACTGAGAAGAACTAGGTGGTCTAGAACAACCTAAATTAATACTTTGCTTTCAGTGGTGAAGTGAAAGAAGACAAAGCAAGTAAGCTACAGCAACAAAGCCTAGTCATTTAAAAATTTTAATGTTTCTTTTTATATGTATTCCCTATCAAAAGGCACATGAATTCACACAATATGACTTACACAAGTAGGTAACTTGTCTGTTTTTAAGGCATATCTAGAGATATCTCTCTAACAAGTGCCTTTTGTCTATTTATAATTTATACAATTAAGTACTGTATACCAACTTACAATTTCTAAGGGTACAGACATGTCTTAAATTTTTACTTTTCCAACTTCTTAAAGCTGTGACTCACATAATAAAATTCAAATGAAATCAAAACACAAATTAACAAGAATCTACTATGCCCTCTTCTTATTCTGATGTAATTCCTTACAAAAATACTCTTTTTTATCTCTATATTAAAAACCCCCTTTCATTTTAATAATACAGTACATTTCAACAATGGATTCTACATAACATGCAAAAATATGTGATCCTACATAATTCAAGGCCAGGCTGGATGGAGCTGTGAGCAACCTGGTGTAGTGGAAGATGTCCCTGCCCATGGCAGCAGGGTTGGAACTAGATGATCTTTATGGTTCCTTCAATCCAAATCATTCTATGATTTTTATCTCCTCCCTTTGAAGAAATAACCTAACACTGCAACTCTACAGTTGAAAGGCTAAAATCTTCATTTTGTGAATGAAGAAAACTTGTGAGCATATTCTCCTGCATAGGTATGGCCCTGCATAGGAATATCAGACACAAGACAGGGTAGGAACTTACGGCAATGGGGATACAGTAACAACACTGCAACAGTTATAGCTACCTCAAAGCTGAGGGTATGGTGTGGTTACAGCAGTCCTTCCCATGCCATGTGTTCATTTGCCCACGAGCACATCTTTCACTGAGGGGTAAACAACTCTGCATCCCTGTTAACACAGTCAGTGACTCAGAAGAAGATCTTGCTGCGCTCACCCTGCAGCTGATGCCAGCATGTTCCCAATACCAAACTTACCTCACAAAACACAAAGCTCTTTAGATAGCATTTTAGTTTTGGGGTGTTTTTTTAAATACATAGACTTTTCAGACTAAGAGATCAGTTGATCCAATAAGGTTCTGCTAATCACCTGACCAACTCAAGCAAACATTTCCATGGAATGAAAAACTAGCATGATGTCACACCATATCATATTAGTTATTATCTTTTCCTTCCTGCTTCTTAAAAATGTGTCTAATTACCTACATATATTAACAGGCTGAAATTCCAGCATCATTTAAGAAAGGCCACTGTACTGCAGGTACTGCAAGTGACTTAGTGCATTTCTTGTCAACTAATGCAACACCTCTCAGTTACACTGCCCACTGTTTTTAACTCTCAGTGAAAATGTGTTTCATTACAGATAAGTGCCTAGTTGTCCTGATACCTGTGAAGATTTTATTTTGTGAAGGAAAGTTTCAGATATTATGCCTGGAAAGGGAAGGAGGTAGTGAGTCACTTAAAAGGCAACAATGGTGTGTAGAGTCTATGCTTAAGCTGAAGAAGAGACAGAAGAGTTCTGGCAATGGTTGTCTCTTACAGTCCAGTAGCAATGCAGCTCTTCTCTAAAAAATGTGATATACTAGACAAAGACAATGACTGAGCCATATACTGATCTTGTATTGAATTTTTGATGAGTATTAAAACCCCAAAACTTCCTTGAAAGTTACTATTCTGCAGTAAATCTCTTTCCCAAAGGAGGAGGCAGTAGAATGCCCTTTGAAGCAGATATATGAGGACAAAGAGGCCACAAAAGCTGACAGGAGGAGGGTGCAAAATTAAGTACCAGTAGCTTTTGGGGAGAACTCTGGTCAAGTACTTTCATTGACTAAATGTTTGGCCCATCCTACACAGAGCAAACTACGAGCAACAACCTTTCCAGATATGAAAACACAGATTAAGGTGGTTTTGAAGTCGTTTTCCCCCTTGCCCCTGCACCACAGCTTTTAATTAGGATTAAAATAGGGGTTTCTGAATGTCCTAATCATTTTCAGTGAGGTTTGTGTATGTTCACGTTTTTAAATCTGAGAACTACCACTGAACCAGATCAATTCATGATCAACTTGAAGCTTTCTGAAACAAAGTTTGAGGGATCCCCTGTAACACTCTGTCAGGATCAGTCATGTTGAGGGCATTTCATGACACCTGTAGAGGCTAAAAATCCTTTGAGGTACGCTGTTAGGGCTTTCTCAATAATGATGTCAGTGAGCAGAACCAAATTTTAATGCAGTTTTGGGGTTTAAAAGGATATTAAGTCCCTTTTGAAAACTTGCAATGTACTTTCAGCATTAATTGTGGCCACTCCTTTAATTTCAGCTCCCTCCATCCCAAGTTCAAGACAAGTTTAATATGTCTCTAATGGCTCTCCACAGTACACAGTTTAGGTGTCCAGTTGTCCTGCCTCATTAATTATGCAAGTCCCAAAAGGGTTGAAGTTCTTATCTATTTTCATAGCAATGGAATTTTTTATCTTGTTACTGAGACTCTGCTCACTTAGTTTAGTCCTACTAGTACGGAATATAATGGCATGCTTTTTCTGGAAATCACCATAAATCCTCACTATGAGTAACAGACATTT
This sequence comes from Sakesphorus luctuosus, assembly GCA_013396695.1. Lineage (NCBI taxonomy): Eukaryota > Metazoa > Chordata > Aves > Passeriformes > Thamnophilidae > Sakesphorus > Sakesphorus luctuosus. The sequence continues at coordinate 33,291 of VWZD01002452.1, forward strand.
ATCACGTGGCTTCTACATTTACATCACAACATACAAGTTTCTCTTCTTCTCAAAATGGATGGCAATTTTCCTACACATACACTTTTTTTAGCAAAGTCTCAACAAGCATCACCTTGACTTGATTCTTTTTCTATTGTATGCCCCAGACAGTATAGCAGAAATTTTGCAGATCTTGCAACCGTCTGCATTTTAAAGCATCCCAAAAATGTGTGGTTGTACTGAACTCATCAGAGTTTCCTGAGGATCACCTATTGCATACACGTTTGCATTACAGGCATATTATACTATGGTGCTGCCTCCTCCTTTTCTCTTCAGTGCATCATTATTCACACTCTTCATACCTGTCAACCAATTCACCTTCAGACAGTCATATCTTGAAAATGCTAATGTATTCTATGCTATGCAACAAAGTGCTTCTGTCTTTTACTGGCTAGATAAAAATTTTAACTGAATGAAAAAAATGATGAAGAAATCATGGCACAGTGATTTATGTAAGTTATAGTACATCTATTTATAGAATTACACAGCTTTTTAATGATAGTCTGTTGTCATAATTAAGACTCCTTGCACAGAGTTTGAACAAAAACATAACAACAACAATAATATTTAATTGCATTTTATATGCAAAAATCAATGGGGCTTCAGCTAACAGCAATATGTTATTCATATGCTGCTGATTCTAAATTGGGTTGTGACATACCGTTTGTTCCTCAAAGTCACTGAATACACACACATTAATTTACAAGAACTCTAGAAAATGCATATGGAAAAGAAAAATGAGCCCTACAGTTTACACAAAATGAGGAAAAACAGAGACAAAGTTTATCACAGGACACATAAAATAAGCAAGCAAATATAAAGGCATATACTAATAGAGCAACAAAGAAACATTTAACCTAAAAAGCTGGTATAAAAAGAAGAACAAAAGCTTGTCATTCCAATTAAATTATCTTGTTAGAACAATAAAAACCCCAGACATCCTTGGGCATATTTGCAAAGTATTTGCATGTCACAATAACAGTCCCAGGCACACTAACTTCCGTCTTCTATTTTTATAACTCCTCTAACAAGTTGAACATATTTTTTCCCTATGGTACCAGAAAACAAATGTTCTTTCTTAGCAAGTGCAAAGGTGTATTTTAAAATAACCTGGAATAATAACTTGAAATGCAGGAAGACTACCGGCGCCTTTTTTTTTCCTGGTAAATATGGAAAGAAAGTAGAATTGTTATCAATTTAAAATTCAGATTCTGGCCAGTAATCCATATAATGCAAAATCAGTGAGGTGTAGTTACTGATCTAGAGTAAACTTCTTTACCGTAACTGTGCTTTTAAAGAGGCCTTTGTCTTAATTAGACAAAAGCCGAAATGCAGCTGCAGTTTTTGCAGCAGATCAGCCTTGGGCTGTCTGAGGGTTTCCTTCAATGATGTAAAGGGCATTATTAAAGTTATCGGTGACAGACTGATTCATGAACAAAACCAGATGTGACCTATAAAGAAAAGGGAATTTAACAAGATGAATTCATAACCTTATTTTCCCTCTAACACTTGAAAGATCACAGTAGCCAGTAGAGCTTCGAGTGAGGATAGAGGGCAGGTGTCAGGACCACATATGTAAGTGGAAATAGGCAGTCTTCCAAAGCTGACATTGTTCCCAAACATAAGGAACAGAGAAGACCATAAAATCATGAAAAAGCATGAAAGACAAAGTTCTGGAGAAACAACTTTCTCTGAGCAACAGAAACAAAGGATTTTTGCTCTCAAGGAGTTTAACACAAAGTTGGCAGGGCCAAAGGAATGTACTTAAAATGTATTGCAAAAAGAGTGCTGAAAAACTACAATAACTTTTCATTCCTATCAAAAAGAAGAGATTGGGAAGATGCAAAACGATTAATTCTGGGGTATGAATCAAAGACATTGATAAAAATCAATGTTGCCGTAGAACAAGTTTTAGAGCCAAGTGACAAAAGGAACAGGAACAATTATCAGGGCCATTTTCTTTTCTGACAATACAAAGTTATTGGTAACAACTAGGAGAAAGAAGGGACTGAAAAGCTGAGACAAAGTTTCAGTAGACCACGCTATGGTTTCACAGAACACACAACACTGGGCATGCTCCAGCTGTCACCAAGAGCTCCCTTCTGCCTGCCTCATCACTGCAGCTTTTGCGGTCCCCACATCCCTTATGTGAGACCTCTTGTTTCCACTGGGCATGGGTGGCAGCGTTTGGGCAGCAGAGCAGCTGCAGAGGAGGCCTATGTGGAAAGAGGTCAGTGGCTCTGCAGAAACAACTGAGTCCATCAACAAAGCTGGTGGTAACTATGGGAAAATGCATGTGAAGAAGGGCAGGAAAAGCCACACAAGAGAGATAAAAAGGAAACAAAAGGAGTGAGATACAGCTGAGGGAACACCAAGATCAGCAGAGGAGGAAAACCTCCATTCTGGAGCAGATATCAACACTGCAGCCCATGGAGAACAATACCAGAGCAGATGGATATGCCTGATGAACCTGTAGCCTCCTGGACAGCCCATGCTGGAGTAGAGGAAAACCCTGAGGAGGAAACAGCAGCAGTAGAGAGGAAGGAACTCCTATGTACTGACCACCCCTCTACTCCCCTCTATGCTGCTTGAACAGTGGTAGGGGAACTGGGAGTGAAGGAGTAAAGTTGAGCCTGAGAAAGGTGGAAAGAAAGATGTGGCTATATTATCTGTCTCTTTTGCTTCTAACTAGCCAAAGTTGTGTTAGTTGTCAGAGACTAAGTTAATTTGCTCAAAGTTCAGTCTGTTTTGCCCACAGCAGTAATAAGTAAGTGATTTGTCTGTCTTGACTCATGAGCTTTCTCATGCCTGGGTTTTTTTCCCTATTTTCTCCACTTTTCCTACTGGGGTTGTGGGGAAGTGACTTAGTAGCTAGGTAGGAATTTGGCTGCAAGCCATAGCTAACCAACCACAATACTATAGTGTTCTTTAAATACTACAGGAAACTTCCTATTCAATGCTGCAAGAAAGTTTGGGCTTGTTAGACACCATTGTAGCCTGAAAATTCATTATCCTGTGCAAAGTCATCAATACAGTCATTTTCCACTATCTGCTATAAGCAGAAAATTAAAAAAGGCTACACAAATTTAGTGCTGTCTTGCTGCTTGAGCAGTCACCTTTGATAACCTGTAATGAGAAAGCTGATAATGGCTGAACTTGAAAGATCCAATCAAAGTAGCAAGGAAGAAGAAATTTTAAAACAGGCAAACAGTGATCTGAGCTTTAGACTATTAGAGACTTACTTAAGTGGTCATGAAATAAAACTATGCAGGCAAGGACTAAAACAAACAAAAGGAAATGAATTTTTAACACTTTATGCAAATTATTTTTCAAACCTTATGCAGCTGAGCTGAAAAAGTGTGCCAGTTAACCTGTGGATATCAAAATCAGTTAAATGCCACATCAATTCTGGTTCATTAAGTAACTGAACCACAGATTTTCTTGTGCTCAGATAGATCACTGGGGAAGTATATGCATGAGATTATCTTCTCCACTTTTTCACAGGCATAAGCTACTGGGCTGGATGCTCACTTCCTTTGTCTCAGAGTGCCTGTTGTTATGATCTTTATTCCTAGCAATCTCTCTAACTCTGCTTTTAAACAATTTGTTTTGGTACATTTAGAATATTTTAAATAAATGTCCATGTCCTCTAAGCTTCTCATGGTGGTTTAAATAATCTCCATGTCTCCCTCCTGACCAGATTTCAAAATATCTCCTAAAAATTGTTTTCAATCACTTTCCTGATTTTTCCCCCTTTTTAGTCATGCTGGGATACTCACATATAAAATGCTCAGGAAGAAATCAAGGCTTACTTTCCTTACAGTATTTCTACAATTAGAATATCTGAGAAAAACTAAGGATGCCACAAATGGAAGTGACAAAGGAAAAAGATTTCTTCTTGATGAAGTTGTTTAAGGGATGGTTTGGGGTATTCAAAGTGATGAATTTGGGAAAAGTCAGATGCGATTATTTCTTCCACCAGATTTTATTACTCAGTAGTAAAACAGCAAATCCAAAGCACTGGATATAAATAACAATGCAGGAGAATGCTAACAGTTAGTTTATTAAAATACAGAGCAGCCCCAAATGCATATTAGCTGGAAGCAGAATGTGCCTACACAGTCAACAGAATAAGACTGCGAAAGAGCCTTCAAATACAACTAGTTGAAACAAACCCCTCTTTGGTGTTGAGGGAGAGATCTAGAGTTACAAAAAGACTGGGAGAACATACGTCCTTGCAGTTTCAGGGTACAGATTAGAGGGATCTTGTAGACTTCCCAATAACTGACTAAAGGGCATCAGTATTGCAGCCATGTGGTTTCTCTTAGTTCAGTCTAATATCCTACACGGAGAGCTGAATGGCATTAATAATATTTAAAACATTAAACCATTTTAAATTGCAGTAGTACAAAGCACCAAAGGCAATTTTCTTTTCCTCACTTTCAGATGAAAAAGATAAATACTACACATTTATATTAGATTTTGGTTACAGCAAATAAGTAAAAATAACTTCTCTATTTCAATTAAGTGTGTGGTGGTTTATGTAACTACACCCTGAAAGCAGGAAAACTACTGTGTAGAATGGAGTAGTGAAAGAGCAATGAAACTGTGGAGATACTGTCTACCAGTTCTGGACTGGAACTGATATTGATTTAAACATGGATTCTATCTGACCACCAGCAATTTGATTTTAAAACAAACTTTTGGAAATAGAAAAGTGAAAGGACAATAATAGCACTTTATATTTCAAGGTCCTCTGAAAAGTCAAATTGTACTTAAAAAGAAAAATAATGCTGCCAAAGTGTTTAACATTACAGAAACTCACCTAGACTGACTGGAGAAAGTCAGACAACACAGAAATCAGAGGTCTAGAAAACATGTCCTACAAGCCACAAAGGAGGAAACTGGGCTTGTTTGCCTTATTCAAGGGATAACTGAGAGGGGGCAATAACCTTCAGGTGCACAGAAGGCTGCAATAAGGAGGAAAGCAATAAGCCTTATTTGTATCCAATGCAATTCACAGGCATTGTGGATTAGTTAGTATGAGTAAAAGGGAAAATATTCCCCAGAGATAAAAAGTGAGGGGAACAGGTCTTCCAGGAAAGGTGTAGAAGATCCAGATTTTGTAGAGACAGTTTAAGTCAGACATCTGTATAGCATGTTTCAAGTATTCTTGATCCTGCCACCAAGCAAGGAGAAGGAGTAAGTAACCTCTTCACATTTGAGACTTCTTTACCTACAGTGTATAAAAACATTCTTAAATAGGGCTAAAACCTTCTATAAATTATATTTTAAAAACAGATCTAATAGGGTCTACCATACAATCTTGCTTCTGCTCCTAAAAATTGTTTGAACCCTTCAGTTAGACACAAATCCCTTCTTTTAAAAGGATCAAATTAAGTTCAAGAAATGGGTTTCAGTAGATACAAAGGAGTTGAATACACAAGTCATAAGTAGTTACATCTGTGGACTTTTTCATTCTCTCTCAATTATCTTTTTCCTTTTTATTCCTTTTTGGATCTCTGCCATCTGAAAACACATTAAAACTGGAGGAGGCCAGAAAGAATTCATTAGTGGCTCTGATAAGGATTTAGAAGGAAAGTGTCAGGTCTCAGTGCAATGAGGAAATACAGGGAGAAGAAATTTGGGGAGCATGTTTACTGTCACCACTACAGCATTTTAAAAAGGTTAAGCAGATTTTTATCGAGATGTGAAATTTACTCTTGCCTATAATCATGCATGACGCTTCATTTCAAGCAGAAGTACCTCAGGAATCAAAGCAGCTGCAATTTTTGAGTTTGTTTCCCATACTATGGCATTCAGACTTCTTTTTTTAACAAAAGGACATTTGTTTAAAATAATGACTTCATGTGATAATTTAAATTTATACAAACACGATTTAGTGTTATTCAACATTCTGGTTTAAAAATTAGCACACTAGCACAGATTGAATGGCTTGCAATCACATGTCCTGGCAGATTTCTAAATCCAATTTACTGAGAAACATATTTTTTATGCTGAGTATTTTGCATAGCAAGTCTGAGAGCTGTTGTACATAACCATGCTGTAGGTATGTCTATGCCCAAGCATCCGAGCTTGGACATGCACCTTTTAGCTCTAAGAGTAACACTGTCCCTGCACCCGTATCATCTCCCCTTCCATTCCATATAAATTTACATTCCTCTCAATCTGACAGACTTTTTATATAAAAGAAAACCAAAATATAATAAAATATAAAACATGGCTCTGAGAGTCAGCAAGGCACAGAACCTATGAACATCTTTCAGGGCAACACAGTTCACAGAGCCTCTACTTACTAGTAATTTACTTTTCTGTCTCATTTCATTAAGCATCCACATGCATGATTATTACAAAAACCTCAAAGATAAATGGGGTTGCCTGAAGAGAAGCCTGGTGACCTACAGGAAAAGACTAATTTTCCTAACACCATCTTTCGTACAAACAGCATAATCCAGTGACCACTGCAAATGGAAAGGGTTTTCCTTTAAGTAGTCAAATCTGTGGGTCAGGGTCCAGACTGACAAGTTAGATAGCACTGATGTGACTGTAGTGCAGCTGCAATGCAGCTCAGGTGGGAACCAAAGGTGACAGCATCAGCAAAAAAGCAGCTCCGAGGGGAAGAAGCACTGAGACCATATTGTAACTTCTTACACCTTTCTTCCTAACAGCTCTTTGTACCAAGGTGACCTTGTACACAACCAGCTGAGTCCAAGAAGGAAGCAGAGTGGGCTTCTAAGCCTGATGTCTACCAATTGGTATGTTCTTTTGGTTGAAAGTACCTGGGAATAGTATATTTTGCAGAGTTATATTTTTTCCTAGTGGTGTTTCCTACTGTATGAACCCCTTCAAATCCAAGGTTTTGAAGGAAAGAGTAAAGAATATTATAAAGTATTACAAAAAGAGAATAGTAACTGATTTACAATCTGAAAAGAATTAGAAGTAGGCCACTGACAAGGATATGAACTTTCAGAAAAGTCCTAATTTAGCCAGATTGCTGAGAAGACCTTAAGACAGTGAGCACACCTTTTTCATTGTAACTTGTGCACAGTAAAGCAAGGAGGAAGAATATAGTGGCACACAGGGTTCAAATGTCCCCAACTTAAGTTGTTCAGCATATGTGCTCCGCCAGTGTGAATGCTCATATGGACAATCACTTAAAGAACAAAATGTATTAGAACTGACATCAAGAAGACATTTAGAAGTGATAGAATGATTAACAATGTTAGAAAAATACATAACTATTTGTGTGCAGCTATACAGAAGGCATTTAAAATACACAAAGGAAATTAATTCAGAATCAAAATAACTATTTACAATACAGAAGCATGTATGCTGGAAAGCAGTAACTCTGGAAAGAATACAGAGTCCATGGTACTTAACCCAATGAGCAAGGTCTTCCAGCATGATGCTGCTGCAAACAAGGCCAATGTGACCTACAGACTTGTAAGAAAACTTCTTTTATGGATCTTTACCTCTTTGTGGGACTTTCATTGTGAACATTGTTGATAACAGTGAGTTCAGATATGCTTGGTATAAAAATGATACAAGAAATCATTAATGAATTCATTAAAAGGACACATGAACGATCAAATGTCTGGAAAATCCTCATTACAGAGAAACCTTTAAGATGTTTAAGCTATTTTCAATATCATAGCAATGTTTATGACATGACTGAACAATTCTGTACGTGAAAACAGAAGACTGGAAGAGGCATGTGGATTATCAAAACCTATCTGTAGTTTCTTTAGGCACAATATCCTGTAAACCCTATCTGAAGAGAATAATTTTTAGTGTGGAGAGCTGAAAAAGATACAGCAAAGTTAGTAAGGACAAAGGAATCTAGCTGGATTTAAATAACTTTTAAAAGGAAATAAAATGGCAATTTAAAAATGAGGCAATTAATTATGGAAATAATTAACAATTGAAAACTTTGGACTCGCTGTCAAAAGACACCTTTCTAAAAAGAAATTTTTAGCTATTAATTTTAGCTTTTTAATGTGGCTGACAAAATTGCAGGTGCCAAGACAAAAATCCACATTTGCCTGTCAGCTATGCATTTCATCCAAATTATCAGGATATCTATGAAAATGTGGTAATTAGTATCTGCTTAAACCACTCATTTTTCTCATAAAACAAAGCAGCATGACTCAGCAGTTTATCTGAGTACATTCAATGTAACAAATTACTGCAGATCAGCACACAGAGAAGCAGCTGAAACCTCATCTAGTTCAGTGCAAGATGACCTTTTCTTGCTACGAAGTCCTGAGGTAAGAAAAAACATTACATGCAAGAACTGCGGTGTCTCTATTGACCTGTGCAGTAGGTACTTGCAAAAGGTATTTGCTAAGCCATTGATTTCAAAATTGTGGAAAATATGAGTGTCTTCATGTAAGTAAATAGACTTCCAATAGTGATATCTCCCCGCCTAAAAATGAAATACACCTTCCCTAGGGCAAAAGGCACAGTTTATAATATTTAAAAACATGACAAAGCCTTATTTCTACATAAGGAGTATCTCATAGCTCCTGCAAATGATTTAGCAGAGCAAAAATTGGAAAAATAATAGTTAAGAATAGTTGTCATCTGTCAAAAGTGTTTTGTTATAAATTTAAAGGTCATTTTTCAGATCCCCGAAAAAGCAGTGAAAGGGAAGCACCCGCATTTGCTGGACCTCTGGAGTTTTCCATACTGGTAAAGTGAAAAGCTGTATATGAAGAGGGTTAAACAACCACCCCTCGTCACTACTCCATCTCTAAAGGGCAGAAGCACCCAAGCAAATTCTGAAGTGGTGAAGTATGATTGAAGAATAATTCAAGGTCTTAAAACAAGATGCACGTTGCTAATATAGCACATGATCCTTTTCCAGGCAAGGAACTGAGTATCTCTTCTACATTACAAAAGATCTGGTCAGCAAGGCATATGTGAAGCCTCTGTACCTCCTATCCCTACCTTTGTTGTGGCTTTTTAAGTTCCAAGGCCTTAGTTGTGACAAAACTTGAAAGCAAAGTTTTCAAATTTTTATTAAATATTAAACCTTGGGGGGGGCAAATACTTGCAGAGTCTTAAATAGATACCAGAAAATATTCTTCTTGTTTTAGTATCATCATGATTATTTAGTCCATTTCAAATTCTTCAGTGAGGGAGCAACCTGAACATAATGAAGTGACAAGCACCCATGTGACTCTCAAATCCCTCAACTTTTCACTATAAAAATAGATTTCTCTTGCAAAACTACTATTATTCTCACCAATAAGTGGAAGAAAAAATAGCTACATTATTTCTGGTGTTACATTTCTGTAAGCAAATAGTCAGTATGAGAAACTTGGAAGAATTTCAGTAGTACCTGATACGATTTTGTGTTGATATAAAAAACCATTTATTTGCCATTATAGGCTATGATTCAAAGTGACATTTACCTTTTCATTTCTCTCTATCTGAAATCATAGTACTCTTGTATTTCATAGCACTCTGCCGTAAGAAAGACATTAAAGGAGACTGGAGACTCACTCTAAAATTCAGGCTGGAAGTGACCTCTTGCGATCCAAAGTCCAGCATCTTGTTCTAAACAGGGCTAATTCCAAAACTAGATGAAGTCACTCAGGACCTCTGGAGCCCAGAAAACAGGATTTTTATCATAGCATCACCAGCTCTGTATTCAGCACAGGATCTCCAGACTTCTCTTAGCTTGCTTGGCCTGATTTTCTGTTGTGGCAGCAATTGCGTGGTGGCCACGCACCTGTTGCCTCACTACGGTGGCTTTGCTGTGGAGCACCTGGGGCAGGACACTGGTGCCCCTACCTGTGGGACCAACAGCCCCTCTGGGGTAACAAGGCTGGGGGACAGCAGCATACAGCCTTGACCGGAAAAAAATGAGGAAGAAGGGGGTTCAAACCACCAGTATTTACCTCCTCCTTATGATGAACTTCAGACACCTTGCTGTGAAACCCTTGCTTTCTGCTTAAGTAACATTGATGTAATTCACCTTAGGATCCAGAGGGACAATTGAAGCATAACGCTCAAAACCTTGTTTATGGACTGAAAGGAAATAAACCTGATAATACACACACACACAAAGCTAAGAATTTATTGTTAATTTACATTTATTGTTAGTGTATCTGAAACCTTAACAGTCTAATCTAAGCATTACTTTTGCTTTAATTATTAGAGAGAAAAAAAAGAAAACCAGATAAAGAAATAAAGTACTTCTATATTAAAAAAAAAAAGCAAAAGTCCCAGTAGTAATAATACAGCTTCAATTGTTATACATGCACTTCTTAGTTTATAACCTTTCTTCTGGTAAAAGGCTCATGCTTTAACTGTTCCTGTGGGTCCTAAGGTTGATGGCATCAGCCTGGCAGTAGTGGTGAGAGACTTTCAGCAAGTCATCAGCATCTGAACTCCTTTGAGGAGCAGTATTATTCTGATGCTGATGGTTACCTCTTCTTCAATCTAGTATCTCTTCGCAGTAATTTTTAGATATATGATAATACACATTTATACCTTGCTCTTTGCTGGTCTGCAAGTCCACAGTATATCCACAATTCATCTAAATGATGTTTCATACGTGTTAAAACTTGTTTTTTGTTCCCCCTAAAGACACTCGTGTCCAGGCTCAGGTCTGTATTTCTTTAAGTGACCAGTGCTGAACTACTTATAGATTTGGAGTCTCCAGTGCCAGGCCTGAGAGTCGTCTCTAATCATCACATGTCTGCATTGCTCCACACTGCATTCTGTGTGTTCACTTCTTAAGGCTTCCACGATCATGTCAGGTCTGCATTTTTCCATATTACAATGCAGTTGTAAATATCTCATTCTTCACAGAGTACTTGTTCATTACTCTGATTTATATAATAACTATGGTTGCACTGTGTCATAAGAAAAGCAAAATTAATTAGCCATAGCCACCTTGTCATTAGGAAAATTGCTGTTACAGCTAAATTAAGCAAAAACAAAGCTCCAGGAAGGTCAAAAAAATTCAGATAGCCTTAACCCTGAGACTTTGCAAACTCAGCATAAAGCATGTGGCAATGGCAGTACTGTATTGTGGAACTACATAGTTACAGAAGACTGAGGGCAATCACAGAGAAAAAGGGAGTATATTTGATTATTTTCTGCATAACAATTTTAGCTGTATTTATGGGGTTTTTGTGTTAATTAGATAATGTGTACTGTAACTGTTATTATTATAAAAGAAATATTACTAATAATTGGTTTTTGTATTTTCATTAGATTGCTAAGACTTTAATTAGCCATCAAAAGATTCTGAGCTCTATATTTATAGTGAGTTCCCTTTTGCCCACAACAAGAGTTGAAGCATAACAACTGGTCCAGTCTCCCTGCACACAGATTCCAACACCTCTCCAGGTAGCCTTTCCCCCTGCTTAACCCTTCTCTTGGGAAAGCATCTCCTTTCAGCCAGGATTTACCCTGTCACAGCTCAGGCCTATTGTCTCTCTTTTGCTGTGTGCCTTTGAGGAAAATCTGACCACACCTTTTGTGCAAGCTCCTTCAGGTAATAGGTAGATGTTAGTTATCCCCTCCAAGCCTTTCCTTCTGAAGCCTGAACACCCCGAGTTCCCTAAATCTCATCATCTGTTACGAGCACCTGTCCCCTAATTACCCCTGCAGCCCTTCAGTGTACTCTCATCATTGTTTGCATATTCTATCCATCTTTCCCATGGCCTACCTTGCAAAACTTGGCGCTTCCTCAAAACAGGCTTTAATTCTTATAATGACAAACAGATTAACAGAAAGGATTGGCACCTCAACCATGTGTATGTGTACAAACACTACTGAAGTAGAAAGTGGATTCTAAAATTTAAAAGCTAGTTTTTGTTTTCCCTGTTCACTAGCCCTGAAGCTATGAGGAGAAGAAAAGGAAAATGAAGAAGCTGAGAAAAACTATTCTATGTTCATGAAAATATGAGTAGCTTACTTTTCAGAATGCATTAATTGAACTTACAGGAATCCACATTTTATATATTAGTTCCAAATAATGTATTTCAATGTTTCTCTACTTTACTAAAAGTCTCATGCCTCATAAATATCTGAGGCTTCTGTTTTAGATTAATTTAAAAAAAATTTTGAAATATTTAATTTCCTTTAATGAATGGTATTGCTTCACCATGTTTCAGTGAAAAAATTAAAATCCCACTCAATGATTTGAAACCTCATTCATTTTCATCTGCTACCTGAGTGTTGTTTCTAAAACCATCATTATACTGCCTCCTTTTCAAAGACAGCATTTCAGAGAACCCACTGAACACCAACACCTTACAAACCCCTCCCTGTGAAGTTGTAAGAATCTCTCAGTGTATATTCCCATCTCCTGATGCAAAGCACCACGAGAGAGAGAAGAGCAATTATACTAACTGCTTGTCAGTGTTAAGATCTTGCACTCAGTGTTAGTGAGTCATTACCCCTACAAACTGTCAGCCAGACTTTATCAGGGAGACAAATAATGTTAGGAAAGAGTATTTTAAATATATATATTGAAATAGGTCTGTAAATTAAAAAGAGGTCTGAATAGTTCCACGTTTCTCTTTTATAAACACCAAAACCACATAAAAGCTATATGAGAATCACCAAGGTGGTCATTGAAAATACTACTTTTTACCACAGGAGTTCAAAAGTGGCCCCAAATGTGCTGGGAGGTGTCACCACCCATACCTCTTCTTCCCTTTGGGAGCAGCCAGCCTTTCCTGTGCCCTTACAGATGAAATACACAGTGTTTTGGGTACAATATGTCCAACTCATACCTCAATATATATACACCCACATCCCTACTTCACCAGAATCTAATGTCTCACTTGAAAACAATGATTCTGGTGTTTCTCTTGAGTTCTTTGGCATAACTGTTGAGTGGTAATTCAATATATTTATCTATTGATCTATCAAAATGGTGTTCTCAAAGACACTATTCAAAGACACACAAAAAAACACCTAACAACTGAAAAATAATAGTTGGCTGTATTTTTATGAGCTGACTCTCAAACAAAATAAGAGGAAATTCATGGAATAATTTGAAACATAAATTGTGCATCTTTCAAAAACAATTATAAAAGACATGATGTGCATGATCTGGAAAAATGTGAAAATTTGACCTGGAGCCCTGATCATTCAGAAGCACATCCTACACTCTGCACTTGTACTAAAGTAGGTTATATAAAGTAAATTAAAGTAAATTAATTTTTTTCCTGTTACAGAGATGCAGAATCAAGGGTCATGCTACAACCTTTTACAGGCTAATAAAGGCTTTGATCAAAACCAATGCTTTTTAAAATGCACCCTGCTCCTACTGTTTCAATGTATCTCAGTTCTCTAAAGCTAGTCATCAATATGACTGACTTGCTTCCTGAATACTAACAATCTTCTTGGCAAAACAAGCAGCACTAAAACACAGACTAAAGTACATCCACTTCAGAAGTAATGTTTTCAAACAAAGAAACATGTTAATCTTGGGGGAAAAAAACCAAAACCTAAATCAAACGGATTCTCTACCTTTTCACATTTAAAGCTATAACATTCCTAAGTGTGATAATATGGAGGTACACTTATTGGCTTTTTCGTTGGAAAAACCTTGACACCAGGTAAAGGACATACTAAGGGATTGAGGAGATAAAGGCTAAAGAAATCTATATAAGAAGATCTGAAGATCTAATGTTCTCTTTTTGAGCTCTTTGGAGATTAAAAAGATCACTGACATCCACAAAATATTTCACTTATCTTTATTAAGATATTGATCCATCTGTTATTAATCCAGACCTGCAAAGAACTACTTAGAGTTGTATAGATATCTTAACTAATTTGATACATTTATTCCTATCAAAACACAAATATGTTGACACTTAAATATATATAATAAATTATGTACAATTTCCTCCATTATTCTATAAGAATGACACAATTTATCAGTGAAAGATGGCTTTTGCTGCTTTCCATCTTGCTAAGTTACAAAATTTTTGAAACACAACTCCTACAAACCCCAAAGAGGAAGCATGTGTCCCAGAGTTCCAAAGAGTTTTGCTTCTTTTTGTTGGGAGAACATACATTTTCAGGCTAGTGAACCAAGGACAAATTTGCAGGAGCCAGCTTTGAGATAAGAATGGAATCTATTTGAAAACCTTGAGCTCACAGAGAAGCTAAAAACGAAGCCTGTAGAAGCTCTGTGGAGTAACACACTAAAGAACTCTTTTTATAAAGTTAAAATAAGTTACATAAAGACTGTTTGGATCCAGCAATTTTATGAAATACATATTACTTAATGTTTAGCTATAGCTGTGTGATGTTAGATAATTTGCATGGTGCATTTAGGTTTTAGAATTGTATGTAACTGTGTGAAAACGTAGTCCTGTGTAAAGCTCTTCTTGTAGTTAGCACATTCCTGCGCACAGGAAGATAAAAAGTGTTAATGCAAACACAGTTGTGCTTCTTCTGCCCCAGTTTCCACCATTCCTCAAGTAACTGTAACCCATGACAAAGAGCACCAAGAAATAATCTACCAATAAAGAAAAATTTAAAATTAGATGCAGTCAAGTGTTTTATTCAACAACTAGAGGTTGTAGCCTACAACAAGGCACACTGTAACTGTGTCTGTGGAGAAACAGGCATCGTGACACCATTCATTGTCAGGTTCTCAACCATTCCACAACACCTTCAGAAGTGACAGTAAACCAAAGCTACTTACTTATTTATGTCTTTCCACAGAAATTAGTAGTGTTTAGCAAATAATATACACTTGCAGAAAACATCAGCTAAAAATGTCTGCTGTAACTACTGCCTTATTACAAGCAGCATCCTTTTGAATTCAGTGTCTAGTGACACAACCCTCCTGTTTCTTGAAGTTACACCAATGCATTCCCTATGCTTGAAGGAAAAAGCAACAAATAGTAAAATCCTGGACCCTTAGAACTGTGCTCAGGAAGCTGAGAGATCAGGTCTCCCCTTAATAAGGGAGACCTTGATGCCTGCTATGAATTACGTTGTTGGATTATGGTCTGCATACATACTTCTGGCAGCTGAGGCCCAGGCACAGGGAACAGTGCTAACCATTTTCTACAGTCACCATGAGCCTAGAAACCATCACACCAGTATCCACATCACTGGAGACTTCCCAATATGGAGCAGTACTTCTCCCACATATCTGGCATTGGCTGTTCTGCACTCACAAGCTGTCTCACTAGAACAAATTTGGAGATATTTTTTCAGTTTTTTATCTGTTGAGACAGAATGGCCGACAGAATAAGGATAAGGAACACATGTGGGTGATGGATCTTGAAAACCTTAATTCAAAATGGCTACAGTTATTTGTGAGACAGACATGACAGTTAAGGTCAGCTGGGACATACGAGGTATATATCAGCACTTTTTGTGACAACAGAAACACATCAGCAAAGACTCTATTCTCTGACCCTTAACAGTTCATGGAAGTTTGAGTCTTGGTGACCTTCAAAACAAATCACACCTATCCTCTGTACTACTTGATGAAATCATTTATATTTCAAATTCTCTTAAATGAAGCACCTATCTGACAGGATGATAGGCACTGTACAGAGCTTGCAGAGAAAAAGAACTATATAAAGCAATCAGAGAAGTCTTTTATTCAACTGCTACAATAAATGACAGATACATCTCATTATGCAATTCCCCTAGCTCCTCTTAACAAACCTGACCCCTGGAACAGTATCACATGATTCATCAGTATTATGGTTTCAAATATTTTTTTCAAAAACAGTGCAGTATTATCTTCTTGCAGTGATTTGCAGCATTGGTCTTGGGCATGAAGAACTGAAGATTTTGAAAAGCACACATGTACATCTCAGCTGATTTGATGAGGACAGCAAAAGAGATGGTGTGCCAACAGGATCTATGTTAAGTAGCATTTTTTTAACTTTCTTTTTAATTGAACATTTTTGTAGAACAAATGAGAGAAAAAATAATTTGACAACACAAATATCCGAAATAATTTCCTAAATTCAGACAGAAATTAAGCGCAACCATGTTCATAAGACTGCATATTTTGTTAAGTAAGTTTAAGTAATTCATTAAGTGTTTTTCCATTAACAAGATGAATTATATAACAATGAATAGGGAGATAGTGTGAAAACAGGAAAACAGCCCCAGACATGGACGTGACTTTACCTGTTGCCTCTTCTCAAATTCTAACTTGATACGGGATTTGATGCAGTTGCACGTGTCTTGATACGTCTGCTGCAGCGCGAGCTCCATGAGGTGTTTGTGGTACGCTCCCGCCAAGTTTCCGCAGATAAAAATGATTACATTTGCCAATATCTAGGGAGTTACAAAAAAAATAATGAAAAAAGTGTTAGGGAATTTATATAAATACATTAACAGAAAGTATTTCTAGGCTGCAATGACAGATTGCAGCAGTTATGTATTTTGCTTTTGTTTGATTTCTAGCAAAGATTAACCTTTCAGAAAGCCTTCACATCTAGTGGCAAAATCCCAAGCAATAGCAGAATCATATTTAGGTTGGATAGTGTTTTAATTTAGGATTAAATAAGAATGAAAATTAACAACATGTTTGTCTACTAAATGAGGTATACATTTCCTGAAAAAAGAAATTCAGCTCGTGTTAGACATCCACTACAGAGTATTAATTAGGTGGGATCACGATCTACTGATGTAAAACAATAGCTATGGCTCCTAATAACAATTTCAGAAGCCATGTTATTGCCATGCTTTTTTGGCAAGACATTTTCTTTTGCAATGCTATATGATTAAGCAGTGAAGTTTCACCTACACACACAGCCTGACCTGCATTTTACCTCAGCCTGATCCACTATTATGTCAGTCAGCGATAAATACTAACCTCAATGATGATAAGCAATATTTAAGTAGCAAGATCTGACATCAGTCTACTAGAATATACTTTTCCCTTCTACCAAAAACCTGCATTTGCTTAAAACACATAACTTAAAGATTTAAGATTTAGTGTCCAACTTACAGCATCAGAAACCCTCTGTATATAACAACCCACAAACATAAGAAATAAATTCACTTAAAAAATCCAGACTTCTGCTGTGCTTGACCTTTGAAAAGGACACAATACTGTGTGGCAATGCTAATACGTTTAACTGTACCCAGCTTATTGCTGCAAATAAAACAGACACATTTATCCATTCTAGCTCACTCAGAGCAAAAGAAATATGGTAGAGTAATGAAACAATTCCTAATTCAATCATCATAATAAAGATAATATTAAATTGAAGTTGAGATACAGTGGCAGTCTGGTCAGAGCAGATCTCTATCTGTAAGGCCCTAGTGTATCATATACCCTAAATTACAAGCCCTACATAATGTCACAGTACTCACGGTCTGGAAGAGAAGGAGGAAGAAAGGAGGCCAAAATTTCACTAATTCTCTACAGTTAATTTAATCATGAAGTTTATGATATATTTCCCTAGTGATCATTCATTGGTTGGTTTTGATCTAACTTGTACACCAGGCAATCTTTTGTGAATTGGTAGCAGTGAAAGAGTCAGAGATTAGAAAAAACTCCAAGAGTATGCTAAAATGGTTCAGAGAAAAAAAAAAAATTGTCCAATGAACTGAAATCCATCTTCTGATGGCATACATTTTATCCACAAAAAATACATAGGCATTTTAATGTTCCTTTTATAAATGGATACTTTAAAATGCAGGATTTAAAGATATTCTTTTATTGACATATCTGACATGTCACGACTCATGGTTCCACAAAGCTAAAAGAACAAACTATCCACCTTTGACAGAAAAATGACTGATGTTTGCAATTTGATAAAACGTTTCTTTCTTTCCCTAAAACTTGAAGATCATGGCATTATAATATTTCTAAAAGCAACATCTGAGTTCTTAAATTTTTATAAAATGCATAAATGTAAAAATAATAAGTAAAATGTACATACTATACTTTGTCCAAAGCACCTCTGTTATGAAGTAGAAGCATAAGAAATATTTTAAATGAAATATTTCACAACAGCCAATAATTAAAAAAACCCCCTGCAACATACAAGAATATGATGTACAGTAAATAATTTGAACTTAAAATACTTCTACAGCTCTTTGTAAACCTGCTTGATTCTGCCGTGATGTCAGCAACACCATGGCACTCCCAGCAGACATAAAATAGTGAAAAAAGACCTTGTGTGACAAATAGTGGTGCAGGGGTAGAGTGTTTGAACTGGCAATCATTGCAGGTTTTTGAAATGAAATTATGAGGACTGCTGGGCATAGAAAATGCTCAGATATGCAGTGGGAAGGTTTAGGAACAAATTGGTCATGAAATTGAACTGAAAGCAACAGTGTGCTGTCATAATCTCTAGAGAGATGTCATTGTTGAAAGACTGTACACAAACTTACTAAATGTATTGTCCAGCTTCACAGAGTTATAGATTATTTAAAGCAAACCATCAGGAATTTGATCAATTAAAGTAAAAAAATACTGTAATGGGTAGATGGATGTGTAAATTATGAGTATCTTCTTCACACTCATAGAAAAACAAATTACAGTTTTATGACTGAACTAGCTGAAGTGAGAAAATAGATGGAAAGACTGACAGGTAAGGAAGCTAATTAACCAGGCTTCTCAGATACTCAGTGGAGTGATTCAGCCCCAGGAAGCTCTGTGATGGTTTCCGGTACCTGAATTAAGCTGTACAAAGAGAACTCAAGATATCTCTGCCATTGCCATACTTAATGTAAATCTAACACCTAAGTGTGTAAGTGAACATGCAGATAGAAACTGTGCTCAAAACATCCCTAAATCTTTTGGCTAGAATGGAGTTAATTCAAAAATGTGTCAATAGGGTATTAACTTTGAAAAACAATTCCAGAAATGGATGAACTGGTTTCTAACATCGGTCAACAGACTTTTTTCCTCTGTATGTAGTCTGCTATTGAACAAAACGCATATTGTCAATAGACTGTTCAGTAGTAAGTGCAATTTACACGACTAGACAAAATAAAAACCATATATTCTTCTTGCTGAGTATCTCTCTTCTCCTAAGCATTGCATTTTATTCTGAACTGCAGCCCAGTTTCAACATGCAAGATCCATCCCAGGTTTTTTCTAAAGTCTCATAAGCTCTCCCAGAAGGGACAGGTGCAAAGCTTTCCTCAGTCCAAAAATACTAACTGAGCTTCCCACTTCTTAAGCAAGTACTCTAATCAGTACGCAATCATAAAAAAGTTTCTTTTGTTCAGGTACCTGCTCTGAGAAAACCCCATGCTGTCAATTCTATTTGTACCAAAGTACTTGGAATGAAATCCTGAGACAAATCAATCTTCTACCTTTCCACTTCTCTGCAGTCTCTTTTCCCTTTGTTTTTTTAATCTCCCCATCTCTGTCTCCTCCCTAGCCCCAGATGTATGTTAGATAATAAGAAAAAATGTCGTGGATCTTCTGGTAAGAAATTCTGCATCTTTCTGTTGTAGTTCTGATAACTGTGCAGATAAAACTGTAGCTGAGAACCTCTATAAGGGAATTTGGGGACACCTGAATAGACTACACAGCACAGTTAGGGCTTTGGCCCAGGACAAGACTGAGCTATGGAAAAGAATCTAACTAATGATGGAAACTCAGTAGCACAAAAAGACCAAAGTTGACCTCAAAGACTCTGTTGCATGAGCATAGTTCACATCCTTTGCAAATAGACACTGTATGACAGGGAAAAAACAAAAACAACAACAACAACAACAAACCCACCAAAAACCTCCATATAGATAAACTATGGTAAGGTCCACTCAATTCACCACATGCAAACACTGAGTGACACAGCAGAAGTGCCTGTCAGTCTGAATGGAGAGAGAGAGCCCAGTCCATGCCATGGGCCATCTGCATCCCTTCAGATTAAGCCACTAAGTGTACACTGTAGTGAAATTTCTGCTTCATCAATAAATAACCTCAATGTCTACAGAAGGTGATGTAAATATGAGTCAAAAATTAACACAAGGAACACCAAGGTACCACTGGGAAGTGTCTCTAGGTACTCCAAGTACCAGCTTGTGCCTCTAATCACTTAATCATGCCAGATGTCTTTTCCATCTCTTTTGACCTACAGAACACTGTACACACTTCCAGGCAAAGGTGCAATTTTACATTCAAGCACATGTATTTTTCAGTACCAGCGAATATCAAGTAATCAGATGTCTAGTGCTTCACTATGAAAATAGAGTGTATTTAAAAGCAAATGAAGATAAAGTTAAGTAGCTATGACTAATTTCTCAAGAGAGTACTACGGTACACTGAGTTGCTCAAAAAAATGTAGCGCATCATACAGAAGTTCAGCTGATGAAAGCTGCCCACAAAAGGATATGCATAGAAATAAGTACTATGCTATATAAAAATAAAAAAATCAGGTTACTGATTCTGATTGAAGAATAAATAATTTCTTAAATAACTGAGAAGCTGCTGTTGAAATACTGAATATGAAAATCAGAATTCTCCATAGATTTTACCTACGTGTAAAGCCTCCACTTTGTAGCATTTTTTTTCCTTTTAGACATTGTACATATACTTCCTGAATTCTTGAATGGAGAGAAGTTTGTGGGGTTTTTTTAAACAACCCAACACAATTAAAATTTTTTTCAATAGTTATTTTTCACTTTTCTTCTGGGTAAGAAAGTTGAGGAAATGTAAGCTGAGGGGTGGGCAAAAAAGACTATAATTTCTGCATGGAAATTAACGGGAAAAAAAGAGAATTCTTATGTCACTGCCAAAGTGCAAATTCTTCAGCTCTGCAAAGATGAATTGTCTCTCCTTTCATTTGATCTTTCATGTGATGGCTTGTGGTCTGCCTAGCCAAGCGAGGGAACAAGTCAATACTTCTTTGAAACTTGTACAGTTGTAGACTCAGAATGAATTCGGTTAGAAAGAACAATACTGGAGAAAACCTGAAAAGCAGCATTTAAAAGGGAAATGCTTAGCCACCATGTACTATGCCCAATATCATTATTTTAAGTAGATGTGTGGGGGCAGTCCCGTGCTGTAGTGGAGAGCACTCCGATCTCCGAATCCGAAGGTCGCGAGTTCGAGTCTCAGTAAAGGGACCGCTCCTGGCAGTTCAATGCCTCCCTGCCATCCAATCTCGTCAAATCTCGGATGCGAAGCAGGGTCAGCCCCGGTCAGTACTGGGTGCTGTAGAATAGTCCTAAGGACTTCACTGTCACTGTCCAAGCTCGCTCAGCCGTGGCAAATGAACCTTAGGACTTAAACGGTGGGGCCAGTTCTGCGCACGCTGTGCCTCACCTAAAACATCCACTGCGTAGGCTCGGAGGGCACACCCATGGGGGGAGAGCCCTTCCCACATCTTCATTCGCGAAGATTGGCCATTATTATAAGTAGATGTGTTCAGAAGGTTCCCAAGCTATTCCATGCAAAATTCTTGTCCATGGAGCTCTGGCCAGTTAAATAACGTTGATCTTTTTTTTCTTTCACATTTCCAGACCTATGGAGGTCCAAAGTCCAACATTTTAATACATTTCAGTGTCAACAATATCTATAGCTATGTCATAGCTCACAAGAAGGACAGAGAATTTGAAAATGGAAAACATTTCCCCATATGGCAACCTCTGTTTCAAAAACAGTTTGGGGAGGAGCAAACTTAATGAAGTCTGGATTTCTATGGATTTGCAGCATTTTGCCCACTTACTTCCTGACTTATACAACACTTCCAACTCCTCAAACAGGCCAAAGATTTCTTCAGCTGGCCTAGTCCACCAGCTGCTCTTACACAGAGTAACAGCTGTCCTTTTCCTGCACTTCGTGAGATGACTGAGTTGGGATCTTTATTATGAAAGCTCATGTGTTTCATAAAGAAATGTATCAATCCCTTGGATTTCTATTTCTGTTCCAGAGATAATGGTGAAAGTTCACAAATTAAAGTTATTTGGGTACACAACATGACAGGTTGAAGGACAGACATTATGGCCAACTGCATACTTACTTCCTCAGGAATTCAAAGTGAAAATCAACTTCTTTAATCAGTACACAAATATTTTAATACTCTGAAAAGTAAAATATATTCAAATTCTTAAATACTTAGGAAGGTCACAATAAAAACACACTACAGATGCAGAGAAGAAATGGGAAGTTGCAGTATCCTCAGACCCTTTGTATCAAGGAGAATGTAAAATGTTTTTCAGAGAGATAAGTAGAAAAACAAGTTGCAATTTTTCAAGAAACCACCCAATTAAAAAAATAAAATATAAAAAAATCCACAAAAAAAAAAATCTAACATTTCTCAAAGTAACTGAGAAGCAATGAAAAAATAGTTTGAATTACTCAGTATCCCAGATGGTTCCATATTTTCAATGCTAAAATAAACTTGGTAAAAAGTCCCTTTGTGGAAGGGGCATTGATGTCATTTTACAAGCCAGGAAGATTTGACGCTATCTTCTAATTAGTATGTGTAATTCTCTTTGTAGCTTATGCAATCAACATTGAGGACAGCAGCACAATATTCCTTTTCTGTAGTATCTATGTCATTTGATGTGATTTTCTTTTTATCATTATTACAGATTGAAGTTTCTCATAGCTCTAGGCTGTGCTGTGGCATGACTGGATTCATTTTACTCAGCTCTGCGACCCTATCCATCAGCTCAGCCCCCCGTCGGCTCACAGACCCCTATCTATATGGCAGCACAGATGAAAACAGATCATAAGCTGTAGGCTCTTTAATCAAACCCAGCAAAAATAAACTAGAAATGAGAATCAGAGTTATGGTCCCTTTAGATCACTTCTGTGTAATACATATAATCAATATAATTGGCTCTAATTAATGACTCTTCATATTTTTAATCTAAAATAGAATTTTGCCAGAGGGAAACTCATACTCTCTTTAGTCAGAAGGAACCAGCCAGCCACTGTGCTTCCCGGCTTGCAGAGAGGTTTTTTTGTGTTTACATGTACCTCTGGGATAATTTCATTTGTTTACTACAAAAACTGCTCAAACATATTTGAATATGAAATTGAAACAAACAAATAAAACAAAAAATTCAAATTATTCAGATATATAAGTAAAACTAACAGTGACTTTGGGTTTGGTTTGAACTTTGGAAGCAGAATCTCTAAACAACAGATAGTCTCATTGATCTTAAAATGAGACTAATTTTTAGGGGAGAGTACTTGTGTGCTATAAAAAATAAAAAAACCAAAACCATGAAATTAAAACAGTTTGCTTAAAAAACCCAAATAAATCATTAGTCTTTGATGTATTACAGAAACAATCCTATATTTGATTTTGAGATACCCTCAGTCTTTTTCAGTATATTCATCTGTTTCATGCTTAAAAAAAAGAACAAAAAACCCAACTAAGATCTGTAATATAAGTACATTTACGTACAGTACCACAAATATGCTGCCAAGTTTAATGTGTAGGAGTAGATTTCCCATTTCTTTCCCTCATCAGGAGTATTACTAGGCTATCTCACCTGTACTATCTACCAGTCCTTATGAAGTTTATTTCATATTATTATCTACCAGGCTTCATGAAATTTCTTCATATATTATATATGTCAAAGTATCTCCCCTTCTGGCAAGTTTAAAGAAATGAATCAACAGGTTCAAAAGCTACCAGGGGAAGGGAAGACAAACAGATAAATGAACTGATAATCACATATGTGCTCTCTATTAATGTACTTGTATGCTTAACGCTTAAAACCATAATGATGATTTCAGCTGTCTTCCCTAATGGCTGCATTACTGCATTACTGCTGTATTTATGTAACTGTTCTGCATATTCATATGCTACATACTCTCAATGCACAGATAAGTTACATGGATAAATTACAGTAAGAACATATAATCAGTGTCATTTTTCTATTGCATCATAAACAGTTTCCAATTGACAGACATTATAAAATAGTATTTTTATGATCTCTAAGTGAAATTCTGATTTATATAAGAATGTTTTTCTTAGGTAATATTTTTCTGTCAGTATTCATAATCATCTGGATAAGCTTTTCAATAGGAAATACTCAAGTATTTGTTCTACTTGTCTGATGACTATGTCAAACTTTTATGAAGTTCATTTGTCATAATCTGTCAGCCTGTGCTAGGGCTCAGTGGTCTTTGGCTGTATGCTTCGCAGAGAATGGTATGAAGCACAACGGAGAATAATGGAGGAGTGTGTGAGGAAAGTGATGACCTATAGAATTGGATTCAAATGACTCCAGAATGTCCCCAGAGACAAAGTTTTGAATGACAGTCTTACATGTGTTTGTAATGGTTTGGTTTTTTTCAGAACATGGTTACCATTTTGAACTATATTGAAATCTCTAGTCAGTATTTGGGTTAATGCTTGATTGGAAGTCATTTAACGGGAAAATTTGCTCTCAGGAAACCTGAAAGTTCAATTTTCTGGTGTCAGGCAAATGCTGCCAAGAGTCAGCAAGTTGGACAAAGAAAGTACTAAATTTGGTTTACATTCAGGAAGGAATGAAGTAAATATTAAAATCTCTTCAAGTTTTGACACCACTTCATTCCATCTTTACATAAAAGATGCCCTTTTTCTCTTCTCCATGCCTCAAAACTTCCAAGTTGTTATTTGGCAGCTCAGGCTTTCTATTCCAAAGCCTCAGTGTGAAGCATGTTGGACACTCTGAAACAGTTTTGTCTAAATCACATGGTTTGTGGGAACATATTCTGAGTAACACTTCAAAAGTCAGTACAGAACCTCTTATTCATAGAATGGAATCACAGTCATAGAATCGCTAGGGTTGGAAAAGACCTCTAAGAATGTTGAGTCCAACTGTTAATCCAGCACCACTGTGTTCACCACTAAACCATGTCCCTACGTGCTACATCTACACATTTTTTGAACACTTTCAGGGATGATGATTCCACCACTTCCCTGAGCAGCCTGTTCCAGTGCCTGACCACCCTTTCAGTGAATACATTTTTAGTGATAACCAATCTTTACACCATATCCTCTTGTCCTGTCGCTTGGGAAAAGAGATCCACATCCATCTATCTAAAACCTCCTTTCAGGCAATTGTATAGAGTGGTAAGGCCTCCCCTAAGTCTCCTTTTGTCAACCACTTTCTATTCATACCAGCATTAGTGACAACTTCTGTGTAGCAGCATGTGATTATACACTATAGACACCTAAAATATAGCAGAGCACCATTGGGAATAGGCTATTACACTTAAACTAACTGAGGGCAATGATTAAAAAAATGGAGGTACTTGTCCAGGGAAGAGACATTTTCCGTGTCTCCATATTTGTTCTATTCTTTAAGTCTGAATATAAAAAACTACCATTGACTCCTACCTTCTGTTCCTTGTCTTTTAAAGAACTATTTATCCATGCATAGATATTCCCTCTCAGCTTCTCAGATCACAGAAAAGGTTTGGGCAAAGGACTCCTTCAAAGGCCTTTTGGAAATCCAGCTCAAGCTGTCAATGAAATCAGCCTCATCTACCTGTTGGCTGATGCCTTCATACAACTTTGAGATACTTTTAAGGCAATATCTCCTTTTACTTTTTTCAAAATAAAATGTGTTACAGCTTTGGAGGTTTTTTGTCTCATGAAGACACTGAGTTTACAGACCTACAGTCTCTCTGATCCTTTCCACAACCTTTTCTTAGAGTTTATTTTCACATTTTTTACCTTATGGTCTTTAGGAACCAAAATCTGTTTCAGACCAATCTATATATGCTCTCCTTCTCCCATTCCTCTGAGAAGGATTTTAATGTGAGATTTTCTTCAGTCTCCTCTTCACCGGACAGGGATACAGAAGTGGTTTCTCGGTGATGGCCTTATCCTCCCTTTTTTTCTAACCTGGATGTCAAATGTCCTTATAGATTCTCTGAAAGTCCTTTTTGTAACTCAAGGGCTTTAAACAAGCATTCAGCATGCAAGGAAGGTACGTTGGTTTTGTTAACTGCCATGGCTCTACTTGTCATCTAACATAAATTACATACTTGTATATACATGCTCTTCAAACTCCTATCTGACTTGAGTCACAGCATACCAAGGCATTTTACACACAACACTTTAAAAAACATTTTCACAGATGAAATGTTTTCACTTTGGCTGATTAACTTCAGTGGGGCAAATAGATTCTAAAATTGCTGATAAAGCATGCTATTTAGCAGAAGGAATAGAATGAAAAATTGCAACTACAACAGGCAGAATCACAAGGTGAACTGAGATAGCTCCATAAGCTTTTTTATAGTTAGACTACTGTGCCCCTAAGGCAAATGATATTTTAACTGAATCACAGTTTAAAGCTGCTTACAATTATGTAATAGTAAAAAAAGTATAATTTCCTTATTGTCATTTTCTGACACATTTTGAAATATCTTTATTGCTCATATTTTAATTTACTCTTTCATGTGTTCGAAATATTCTTTAGAGGTTTTGCTTTAGGGATAAATCTACAAATTCTGTGCATCATACAAGAAGCAAGTTTTAGGTTGTGAATGCTGAAGGAAAAATTAAATTCTGGATGTGAACATGACAAAGTTTTCCCTTCCAAAGAATATATTTCAAAAATTAAATGGGTTTAATACTATAAAGACAAATAGCAATCCACTAAACTTGCAATAATAATTTCCATGGAAAACTTGCCTATTATTACCTACACCACTGCCTTAATAGTGCATGTAACACATTTTTTACATATTAGTTTACAGTTTGTATATGAAATTTCCATGTATTTTAGAAACAAAACTTGTGAATGTATTATTGAAATATATCATGATGCTTTGAAATTGACAGGCCTTCCTACACAAAAAGAAAACTTACTAACAATATGAAGGAAAGAATATTACAATTTCTAGATGATTGCAAGCATATTGTTTTTAGACTTATTAATTTCTGACTTCATTCCCAAATGGAATAGTATTGAAACACTATGGATAAAATAGAAATAGTCACAGGAAAACACAATCTCTTTACAAATTCTGATGCACATGTAGCAAGAAAAATAAAGAAACAATTTCACTTCTCTAATGATTTTTCTATCCTGACTATTTATAAAAGATGCCTGTTTTGAACCTTTCATGTTATAAGCGAATAGAAAAATTACATCATAGGTGCTCCTAAGCAGCAACATGAACAATGCAGAAAGTGCATTTTACTTGCGGCATTTTTTTCGACATGGAATGACTATTTTTTTATTCTCCATAACAAAAACAATCCTACAGAAAAAGAAAGTTACTACTTAAACCTCACCAGTTTCAGCTGCTAATACAAGTTACCTTTTACAGGGAAGTAGGTTTCACCTTGCAACCTAACTTTGAATAGTACAGGCTGCCATTAGAAAGATTTGACAATACATCATGAAGATATAAAGTAAGACTACACTAAAAAAGACCTGGAGCAGTATTTCTCACCCAATACCCCTTTTCAATCAGAGAAGGCTGCTGGAGCATCCCCGTGTTGCAAAGTAATGTGCTATTTAAGAGAAGCGGATCTCAGCACCACACAGAATAGCAGATTTACTTTACTTTCCAGTTACGTTATGTGTAAAACGCAATTTCCAATATCTGTAAATCCAACATACACATTAATTTTTCTTCATTCAGCATTTATCTCAGATAAATTTTAGTGCATGGACACTATCCATATTTCCTACTGGAACTGGAGTCCTTGCTCTGCTTTACTACCCAGTCAAACATATTTATGTAGGTGTTTCTCAGTTCTCTACAATGGGCATTCAGTATCTCTACTTTCAATATCCCAATCTGATCAACAAACTCTGCTACCTTGTTATTCACCAGATTCTGCAGAAAAAGGTTTTTGATATACTGTGCTCTTTGAGGAAGCAACAAAATCACAGCTAGGAACCAGCAGTTACCCAGCAGCTCTAAAAGAGCACACAAATTGACTCCTTTCTTTCCCACCCCCATTGCTTGTTAAGACATTTCTACAAGCTGCAGGATGCTGAAGAACAACACAGGCTAACCTAAACTGCTCCAACTCTCACAAATTCATTTCAGCACAAGTTTATCACTCTGCACAGAACTTCTCTCCAAACAGTTTTCTCAGATAGTCTGCAAACAATAGGCTTCGTGGAAAATAGCTATGGACAGTGTTATAGAAAACTTCAAACCTAACAGGCAGGTGAGTAACTGAATAGCCAGTTAGATGGGCAATACCAGTAGGTCTGGCTTTTGCAAGAACACAAAGACAGGTTTGGCCCCTGCCATCAGCATTTTTGAAACAGAAGCATGAGAAAGAATTTGATCAGCAGCTCACAGGCGAGTTCTTTAAAAGCTGTCCCCAAACCAAAATGAGGGAAGCCACATGCAAGGATCACACAATAGGACAGGCAAAAGGCGCCCCAACACTCCATTGCTTAAAACGCCAGAAAAGCAAATAAATGAGCAAGGGCCTAAAGTGCCAGGAAAGGATTGCAATGAGTAAGGAGCTTTGCTTCCTCTGGTCAAGGCTTAAAAATTCCTGGGTTGTCTAAGTACTCCTTAATTCAGTTACTTTGCTAATACTTTTTGAGTTGTTTCTCTGCAGTTTCTTTTGTTTGTTGTTGTGTATACATTCAAAATTATGACTTTGTCCTCCTACAGATTTTTTCACCTTCATTCATGTTCACTGCTTTGCACTGTACAGGTAGTGTAGATAAGTGTCCACGGAGGTAACAGTGGACAGTGAATTGTTTCACAGTGGTCCTTTACAAGGCACTCTTCAGTAAAAGCAAGCAGCAGCAGGAGTAATGGCCATTAGGACAATCAGCTGGCCAGCACTGGAAAAAAGGTTTGAGGCTGCATCCAAAGGACAACAATGAAGATGGTGAAAAGCCTTGAGGGGCAGGCATAAGAGCAGCACCTGAGGTCGCTTGGTCTGTTCAGCCTGGAGAGGAGCAGACTGAGGGGAGACCTCAATGCAATGTACAACTTCCTCATGAGAGGAAGAGGGGGGACAGGCATTGATCTCCTCTCTGTGGTAACCAATGACAGGATCCAAGAGAACGGCGTGAAGTTGTGTCAGGGGAGGTTTAGGTTGGATATTAGGAAAAGGTTATTCACCTAGAATGTGGCTGAGCATTGAAACTGGCTCCCCAGGGAAGCAGTCATAGCACCAAGCCTGACAGAGTTCAAGAAATATTTGGATGATACTTTCAGGCACCTGGTGTGACTCTTGGGGCTGGTCCTATGCAGGACCAGGAGCTGGACTCAATGATCCTTGTGGGTCCCTTCCAACTTGGAATATTATGTGATTCTGTGATCCTGGAATCCTAAATCAGTGCTAACAGAGGTATAAGTTATGCATGAGGCCCCCACCTTTAGCAAGGCAAATGCAAAAACAGATGCAGAATAAAAAAGCAAGGAATAGAAATTTATGCTTCTCAATAAATAAGTATTTGTTACTCTTGGTCTGTTCCTACTCTGAAACAATGTTAGTCAAAAGTACTTCCATAGGGTGACAAAGAGAAGAGTTGTATGCCTTTTTATTGGTGTTTTGTGGAGCTGCCAACATTTGCCTGTGTGGCTGAGGGCAGGTGTATCCCCTCTGCAGTTACTGTGTATAGACCTTTCTATAGGTCACTGTGTTGAACATACTTACTGCCTGCCAAATAACAAAAAAAGGTTTGCAGACACCACACTATGACAGTGCATGCTAAAAAACATTTCTACAGAGCCCCAGGGATTATTTCCTGGAAAAGTAATTTTTTTCCTCCAACAAAATCTCAATATTCTTGCTTTCGCCCTTACAGATTGGAAATTTCAGCCTCTCAAATAATATGGAAATGTTTTTTTAGTGCCTGACTTTATCCTAAAGAGAGAAGATTTTAAAAATGAAGTGCTCTCTATGTTAGCCAGACTCTACTGCTGAATGGGAGTTTCATTAGTTCTGAAACTGGAGAAGCATCCTGAGACAATGTCTTACGTACAACAAAACCACAAAAATCAGCAATTTTATATGAGGAATTAATGTGGTCCTCTCTTGTTAAGAAAATGGTGTTTCTTTCAAAAAGTTATCTGCCATTTCTACATCAAAAGCTATCTTTTGATTTATATTCTCTCCACATTTGCATACAAAACAATCCAGACCACTTTTTCTAAATCAGAATGCCTGGAGATGGTCTCAAATGCAAAAGATTCAGCACACTATTTTCCCCTGAGGTTGTTATAGACCTCAGCAAAGATCCAGTTGACAGTCCAGTTCAAGGACATGATGGGATGCAGACACAATAACTGAGAGAACTTGCTAATATCACTACAGGCCCACTCTTGAGTAACTTTAAAAGCTCATGGGGATCAGAGTAGGTTCTTGAGCACTGAAAGAAAGCAAATCTCAGTCCCACCTTCAAGGAAGATAACATCACCCTGATCCCTAGGAAGGTGATAGTACAAATCCTCCAAGAAGCCATTTCCAACCCTATGAAGGACAAGAAGGTGAGTAGGATTAGTCAGCGTGGAACAATGAAGGGCAAGTCATGCCTGAACAACGTGAACACTTTACATGATAAAATAACTGGCTTTGTAGCTGAGGAGAGAGTGGTTGGTGTAGCAGAGCACACTCCTAAACCCTAACAACTCTAACCAGCCTCACCTGGGGCTTCCACTAATACAGCCAGGCCCAGGAGCAATGCATACCCACAGCCTAGGGCCTTTAGCTCCTGCCTGTGCTACAGAACTGTAGGTCTCCAGTTAAGCTATGCCCAGCCACAGCCATCCTTGACCTGGAGTCCTCAGCCTGTGGCCTGACTTGACCTCAATCCTGCCTTGTCACTGTGGATGTGTCCAGCAATTGCTAGATGTGATCCTGACCTATGGACTGGCTTTCTGGCTTGACCTTGCACCTGTCTCCTTGCCATGCCTTACAGTTTTGACTCTTGGTTGAACCTAGTTACTGTCTCTGGGCTTGCCTTACTCAGGTGCTTTGGGACTGGGATGAGGGCAGTGAGGCCCTGGCCATGTTACCTTGTCCCTTAACTGCTTCCTTGCAAAGAGCTCTGAAAAGAAATGCAATTCAATTCACTCAATTTTCATTAAAATAATAAGATTTATCCAAGAGCTTCAGTTAAACATCTTCAAGATTTTCAAGCAATTTCACTGGATTCAGGTATTGAAAATATAATAAGTGCTTTATAAACAAGCAATGACAGGGAAGATTGAATGCAGGAGATATATTTCTATTTGCTGCATATTAAAATAGCACACTATGGCAGGAATAGGACAAAAGTTCAGTGCTATCTAGTCACTTTCTATAGTGTAGATCCATCAGCAGGAACATTCTGGATGATTAACACACCAAGTTTCATCCATGTTCCACCAAAGTATCTTCTATTTACTGAATAAAAGTGCATTGAAGCATTTATACCTTTTAAAAACATAATTTCCAGTTACTGTAATTATACACCAGGAGCATTTCATGTGGATTAATACTAAAGAGTCACGCCTATATCATCATTTCTAAACTCCAATGTCCCCAAACTTGAGTTTCAATCATTGCTTTAATATATGCTTTTACGAATAACAAGTTGTATCTCCGCATCAGCTTGCAGAATAAATTATTTTGCCATGAAAAATATAAGTATAACTATTAGCTTTGGCATACATAAGCAAAATACAATATTGACAGTATTTTCACCAATATACCCATATATTGGCAAAAATCCAAAAGTCTATGAACTGTCACATGAAGTACTACTAAGTATGAGCTCATCTTCTAAATTGCACAGATTATATAATATTGGGAACTTCAGCAAAGTGGAGTTTTGATTAACATCAGTGCTATCTACTAGGAAAGATGAGTTTTTTTAATTTCAGACTTATTTCCCTATGAAGGCAGAATTACAAAATATGTTGAAGCATTTTGTTTTAAAGTGATATGAAATGACTAATATAGTCATCAAATTTCACTAATTTCCATGTAACTGCAGTAGCTTATGGTATGTTTGCAAACAATGGAGATAATGGTACTATTGATAAAAATATATTTAGACTTTTAAATGCTACATTTAGTCTGGGAAAACAAATGACCTATTTAAAATTGGAAAAGATAAAATTCTAAAACTACCAAAATAATATACCTATCTAGTCCTAAACATTTTTTAATGATCAAATAGTTAATACTGCTGTGAAGAAATCCTAAAATCCTAACAAGCAACTCACAAATAAAGTACTAATTTGTAAACAATAGTTGTTTCATCTTAATCAAAACACATCCTACTTAAAAAGCATTACTTTATTACTTTGGTAAAAGCTTAAACAAAACATCATTTTGGCAAATAACGAGATGTGCTGCCGCGTACTAAAAGACAGATACTACAAATCAGTTACACAGCCTGCAACTAATGAGCATGACTGATAGGTGAGGGACACTGGTGTACTGCAAATTGTTCTATATATCCCTTAAAGGTGGAATTGTATGGCAGACAGCTAACCACAAAACTGCAACATCAAAACCCAAAGTTTAAAGCCTAAGGTAATAAACTTCTTTGACCAAGGACACAAAACTCAAAAGTAAAGCAGTGGTCGTTTATCACTGCCAGAACACTACAGCATTAAGTGTCCCAGCAACCCTTCCCAAATTATATCACATGCTCCAGTGCAGATGACTCTCAATCCTATTACCACCTCTCTACCCTTAATTCTGTTAGATGCTCTTTGGGATGCCACAGAGAACATGCTGGGATGCTGCTATCCATGCTGGGACACAGCCATAGCTGCATACCATAGTCAGTGACTTTTGTTTTGAGGTAAAGTAGTAGGTTGATCCTGGCTGGATGCCAGGTACTCACTAAAGCTGCTCTCTCAATCCTCTCTGCAACGGGACAGATAAGAGAAAATATAGCAAGGGGTTCATGAGTTGAGATAAGGATCAGGAGAGATCACTCACCAACCACCCTCACTGGCAAGAGAGACTCGTAATTAAACTTATTACGAACAGAATCAGAGCAGGATAATGAGAAGTAAAATAAAACTCAAAAACATCTTTCCCCCCACTCTCCCATTCCTTCTCCATGTTCTACCTCCTCCCCTGCCAGCAGCACAGGGAGACAGGGAATGGTGGTTATGGTCACTTGTTCCTGCCACTGCTCAGGGAGAGAAGCCTTCCTCTGATCTCCATGGGGTCCCTCCCACAGGAGACAGTGCAATTACACTGGTGTACAAAACACTTGTACAAAAAAGTTACTTTAGGATCATGAGTGTAGTTTATCCTGAATCCTGCTTCTGTCCTACTAGAAACTATCCAGCTTCGGAAGTGCTTAATGTAGCTTGTAGCAGTCAACTAAGTATGTCACTTTGTAAAAGCACAGCATGACCATACCTTGCGTAATACACACAGTCATAGTCTACTCCTCTCAAAAGGGGTGGAACAAGATAAAAAGGTTCTGGAAAGAAGAGACTGGAAAAAGGACCATATTGTGGGAACATTATGAAGATTGACACACTCCAGGATGGACAGAGTGCTCTGGAGTGGTTTTGAGCTTATTTACTATTCACTGGTCTCTCAGTAAAAGTTGTCTGGTAAATTGATGTAGAATTGAGGCAGCAAAACTACATTTGAAGTAGAGATAAGACACCGTGCAGATTGCTTCAGCTTTGTGTAACCTTCCCACCCTAAAACAGTAACTGTAAGATTTTGAAAAGTAGGTCTGGAGTAAAATTCTCTTTGCTTACACACAGTA
Organism: Sakesphorus luctuosus; assembly: GCA_013396695.1. Lineage (NCBI taxonomy): Eukaryota > Metazoa > Chordata > Aves > Passeriformes > Thamnophilidae > Sakesphorus > Sakesphorus luctuosus. The sequence goes on from VWZD01002452.1 coordinate 66,954, forward strand.
TCCATCTTACTGCTACTAAATAAAGTACCTTTATGTTTTGCTTTCTTTACAGGTAATCCAGGCCATCAATGGGTAAAAATAGGGGATGTTAAGCAGGTTTTAAAGGGAGCTATTAGACTAGCTGGGTTCCAAGAGCAGTTTTAGCTGCAGATTATAGTCAGCAAAATGACACTATTTGGTGTTTGTGATTGGCACACACCAACTAAACATCAGAAGAGAGAGGGGGTCATCTATTGATCTATTCAGATTTTAAAAATCAATAATCAAACTTAACTGAAGAGACATAGTAAGTGCTTCATGCTTTTAAATGCTGTAAGTTTTAGTAGGACTTTATTTCAACATTTCTTGCTAGTGAACAATTGCTATGTGTGCTCAATAAATGATTAAATGAATGGCACTTAAAATAAGACTTTTTTTTAAAAAATATACCACAATAATCAAAGAATAATCAAACAAAGAGTTTAGCAGGAATTAAACTAGTAAGAAACGAAAACAGAATTAGAAGAGTTCATCAATATATTTAATGACTGTGCACTAAAAGCAAATTAAAACTTATTCTAAAAGCAAGTCAAAAAATATCTAGTGGGGTTTGAATCCCCTTTTATTCAGCAGTCTATTCTTTATAGAGCCTTGCCTGCTATTCTATATTGTGGGCAATATTAATCTGACATTTAAATGATCCTCTACCAGTCTTTCAACATTAACTTAGCATTCAATACAGAGCTCATCACAAGCCAGATGTTTAGAGCCAGTTTTAAAATGCCCAAGGGATCAATCCAAACAGTCACCAGCAGTGAATTCCAACAAAAATTAATAATAATAATCCAGCTCTTATCGCAAGAAATTATAATTTCATATGCTTAAAACATATATAAAAAACCCCAAACTATAGCATAGTAGTTCAAAGTCCACTGAAAATTTCTATTATGGATGAAGGAAAAGATTAGTCATGTACCACAAGTAGTACCAGATGGATAATTAGGGACTGAAGTACAAAGGGAATACAAAGATTAGTGCAAGTAAATATACAGAATGCAGACCATAAAAAACCTGTTGGAGTTATTGAGAAATTATCTCACAGTAGAAGAAAACCTATGAAATTTAAAAATACAGACATTATTATATTCACTGTAATAACTTCTATATTACTCATACTTGGGAGAAATACTCAAAGCAAATCAACTGTCTTAAAGACTTAGATGCTGACCAAGGTGGTTATAAAAACACCAAGATAGTCATGGACTTATGTAAGAAAACCCCTCACAGTTATGGACGTGGCTTCAAGAGGAATCCTCGATTCTAAACATCTCCCAAAAGTAATACTTTGTGGCACATAAACAATGTTTTTGCTGTCCACATTTGGTATTATCTGCTTGTTTTAATAGCTTGATATTTGAAATACCAAAAATATTATATAATGTCCTCCATTAAAGAACCTCTCTTTTCCACAATCCTTATTTTTTAAGGAAAATTAATGACCTTGCATCCCCAATAGGAAAAGTAGAATAAAAACTACCAGATTACAGAGGTGTCAACCATCTTGCTCTGAATCTTGCAATGGGGTGCAGCAGTGCCTGCTGGCTGGCAGGGGAAGGGAACTGGAGAAGGTGGCATCCCACAGGACAGTGCCCTTGCCTCTGCCACATGTCCCTCTCTTCTGCGAGCCCCAGGCAGCCTCCCCAGATCCCATGCCAGAGTGGGTCCCTGGGCAAGGAAGAAATTACAGCTGCACAAAAGGGCATGTAATACAGGAACTTCAGGGAGGAAAAAAAAGACTAAAACGAAAGGGAGAGTAGGTGGAAAATTACTAAGTTTAATGTGTTGCATTTTGGATGAGACATGCCTGTTACTGCTGTTAAAAATAAACAAACAATTAAATACTCCAGCTTTGTCTCCTATCTAGCACACTTGTGGTAGTTACAGGAACTTCTATCATATCATGGGAAATGTTCCCATAACTGAGGAAATTTAAATCACATTCAAATAAAGATGTTTTGGAAACAAGTTAACTGCATGTCTTTTAGCTTGCCTGTGCTGTGCTCAGTTGCTAATTTTTGAGGAACTACTGCAGCAGGGGACTATCAAAATAGCGAGTGACGTTAACTAAGATGTGTTGATTTGGTCCTTAATTAAGGTCAGTGTGTCCTAGGTCATGGCAAACATTTCCAAGTCTTAATGATGATGGGAAAATCCATTCACAAGTTAGAATCAAATTTTCTCTATGTTAGGAGAAACAAATCCATCTGGATTTTAAAGCACAGGTACAGCAGTGTCAGAGTGGATGCAGAAAGGCCCTTTAGAAGCTTTGTGATAGACAAGCAGAAACAGATTTTGCTTTTCTTCTTTCTGCGCTGCTTTCAAAGGTTGTCAAAGGCAATCAACATCAACACTTACTGTATGGGAAGGGAGCCAAAAACCTTTATGAGAATTGTCAGGTGAGGAACATAATATTGATCTCAGCAACACCGGCACCAGCTGCACTTGCAGCTCCTTCTGGCTTTGTAATCTACATAGTAGCCTTTACTTCGGCTTGAACAACACAGTGTAGACCCTAAAGTACTTTCCGGCCATGGATAAGGAAGGGTTATAACGATTTCCAGGTTCATCTGATGATACAACACATCTCATACTCCAGGTGAAAAGTAATTAAATTCCCCACAGTGCAGGTAGAGACAACAAACAAAAATCATGGTAAGGAAACCCATTAAGTTATATTGATTTTTGAAAACTTGAAGCAAGCGAGATGATTTTTTATGTACTATATGAAAGATCCTAAAACACACAATGATATTCATCGGATCTGTTGAGAATAGACAAGAATGTGGCAAATATAATATGTTCTTTTCCACTCCAGATGTGAGCTTTTCCTTTGCAATAATTGCTGTCATGTTACAAACATAATATAGGATATTTGAGGTCAAACTGTATGACCTCAGATATTAAAATCAGCTTTTAGCCAATAAGGAAATGGAATAAATGGAGGCATACAGCATAAAGATGATACTTCAAAGGACTTCAAATAAATCAACAGGACAGACAAAGCCAGAGAGCCACAGGTCAGCTCTTCTGAATCCCAAAGCAACATACTGCGGCACTTTGGCACTGATGAAATGTTCTCACTGCTCTACCTTTAGAAAACACAGAATTTTAAAATAGTTATGTAACTGAATGCAGCTTTGGACTAATTTTCTTTTTTATGCAGCTCAACAAACTTCTTAATAAGTAAAAGAGAATTAATTTCTCTTAAATTTCACTGAATTTTATTCCCTACAACACTATTGGGAAAGGGAAACAAAACCCCACCCCAAACAACAGAACAGGCAGAGTTGGCTGTCACAATACAGTATTAATTGTATTTGCTGTTCTATTTCCAAAAGCTTACTTAGGTAAATGTAACAGTGCAGGAGACTGACCAACCATTAAAATATCTAAGTATTTTTCTATGTACATTATGGTTTAACACTGTCCCTTACCACAGCTATCTCCACCACCCTAAAATCCTGTAAATGGCAGTAAAAGAAAACTGAACATCAACAGTCTTAATCAATGTAGGAGGTATATACACGACTTGCTTGTAAGGTACTTTGATGCAAACCTAACCAAAAAAACCTCACTAACTACAGCTGAAACACAACAGTATAATGGAAAGCACTGAATCACTGCTAAGCTGCTGAGTACCACAGAACATACCAGGAACTTTCCTTGAAAAATACTGGAACTATCTCATATCCATAATATGAACAGGTTTGCAATCCTGAGTTCAAGAAAATATGAGTTTCAAGCCGTACACACTGCAGTTCTACTTTGATCCAGGGCTTGTATGCTTGTTAAGGGAAGACTCTAATATCTGAAGCATAACACCCGTCTGAGCCACTGCTTATTTCTCTTTTGTGAACTGACCTTGTCAGGATGAAGCACAACACCCATAATGCGTTCTGAAAATTTTCTTATCAGCAGCTACACAATTATCATTGCCCTCTTTTGGCATCCAGACAATAACTGCATTATCATTCAGATAAACTCAAATTTTTATTTTTCTTTCCTAATTCACAATCAGTTATATGTCCTTTTGATGAATGCATGTTTTAAAGAGGAATAGAGTTACCTTAGAAAAACAGAAATAATAAATTGTTCCTCCTGATATAGAAAGGATTGTCTGCCTGCCTTTAAGTCGAGATTTTCATTTCCTACATCCCTAGTAATATGGGTATAGAAGCTTTTTTTTATTTTTTTAATATTTAGCTTCACAACTTTTAAACTGGAATTGTTAAAAAATAATAATTATAATAATCCAATAAGCAGTAGCACTGCTATTAATTGCTCAGGGTTTAGCAAAATACAATATAATCATAGTCACTATTTTCTCCTTTATTTTTAGTACAAGCAGATCTCAGCATTGTAGCTTCTGACATGAAAAGCAAACATATTTATTTGTCTTACTTCACTAACAAATGCATAACAGTTCTTCTGAACCTCCTGCAGAATCATGTGCATTTTGTTAAACAAAATATTCAAAGTCTTCACCTCAGAATTGCATGGGTCAGGTCACAGATTTTTCAGTTCCTTCACTGGTAACATTTCAGCTAATTTGTGCTTGCCTTGAGCATCAGTCTCATCATTTTTTTTTCTTTATTCAGGGTCATCAGAATTTACAATGACCTACTTCTTTACTAAACAAGCATGTTATGAAGTACTAATGGATTTTCTGTCTGACAAACTGTGCTTTCATATCGTGAAAGGAAAACTTTCAGATCAGAGAAAGGCAACAAGGAAGATCAAAGGTACAGAATGGCTTCTAAATATAAGGAAAGATAAATAATTTTCAATTCTCCAGCCTAGGAAAGAAATGATAGGAGAGGTGTGACAGAGGCTTATAAAATCTTAAATGATCTGAAGAGGGTGAACTGAGCTCAACTGTTCACCCTTTTCCAGTGTAAGAATTTGGGGGATGCAAACAGATGACAGGTCTAAAACAAGCAAAAGATAGTTCTTCCTATAATGCAGTTAAGCTGCCGAATGCTTTGTCACAAGGTGTTAAGCAAGATGCACTATACTGAAGGATTTAAAAAAAAAATCCTGAAATTAAAAATTTTTACAAGGTCCAGCTAGGTTGAGGAAAAAAGAATTAATCAGGTTTGTAAGAAATAAGAAATAAGCAAAAATGGATTTCAAACAAAACTGTGAGCAAAGTAGAAAGAAGAAATACATCATGGGAGAAAACTTCCAACCATTTACAAGGCAAAATTTGAATTTAGAAGGCTAAAATAAAATGCCAGACCTCACAGAATAACAGAATGTGAAAGGCTGGAAGGGACCACAGTGGGTCATGTGGTCCAAGCTCTGTTAAAGCAGGGTCATCCGAGAGCATATGGCACAGAACTGCATACAGACAGTTCTTGAATATCTTCAGACTTTTGACTTTTGCTAGTTTCTTGTCCATACAAACCAAAAGGGTGCCACTTTCAGAGCTACCAACATGATGGCCAACAGTGCTAGTTTTCAAGAAGGGAGGATTTATTTTTCTTTCTATAGTGCAAAAGAAGCCAATTTAAATTCATACATTGCAACTGCAAAACAGCATCACAGATACAGAGAAGCACCATCTTGAAGCAGTTAAGTCCAGTTCTTGCCCTACCTCTTAGCTCCTCAGTTCTCTGAGATACCCCATTATGTTTCACATCAAATCCTCCAAACTGAGCCTAGCATGACTGAGAATCTGAACACCATTACCTTCCTTGTGCTGTTTTCATAAATTAACTAACACATACTAAACATTTTTAATAGGAACAGAAGGAATCGTGTCAGGTATTTCAGGGATGGAAAGATCATTCATTACTGTAAATCCCTTTTCAAAAGCTATATTAGTTCAATCTTTCTCAAAAAATTATAACAACCTTTCTGGCTTTACTCTAACACTGAGCTCACCTCTGCTCTTTACCATTAACATTTCTTTCAGTGACAGTAAAGAGGAAAAAATGTACACCACCACCTGAACACTCAATGTGTGTCTCGGGACAGCATTATCTGCTCTGGCAGTTGGCATCAGAAAAGCCTTTCTCTTCCCTCAGCACCCCCAGACTGCCTGCAGCAATCCTTCACTGCCAGGTACCATTCCAGTTCAGTAATTATGGAGCAGCATTTCCACACTTATTCTTTTTTAACTCTGGTATTATTGTGGTTGCCTGGAACTCTGACACTGATCAGCAAATGTACAGTGAAAAAATCAATCACCTTGTCATTCAGTAACACATGTGCCTGCAACTCCCAGGAGGAGATATGAAAGTTTTATAGTTTCTTTTGATGACCATGGCTCACAGATTCAGCCTTACCACATCCCACATGTGAATATGAAGGGAAGGGATGCCCAGCAAAGAAACTGCCCCCATGTTATACACTGTAAAGACATTAAAGTCAAATCTTCATCAAGTTCACCAAAAACCCCCCACTACCTACACAAAAGTCATAATGCTATTTACAAATATATGGAATTCTACTTGAAAATAGATGCCTCTGGTTTATGATGGAAGTTGCTGAATCCTGTAGTCTGAGAGAGGCAAAGCTGCTATGGCAGTACGTCTCTATAGCCATCCAGTTGTGAGGCATATGGGGACACATACATACAATGCATATGTACATATACCCATAGCCAACCACATAGATCAACACAGACTGAGAAAACAAAAGATCAATGCAGCACTTGGGCAAACATAAGCTGCAACAGCTTCCTGATCCTGCTCCCCTCATTGGCTGGCCAAGATGAAAGCATTTAGTACAAAGTAAATACACAGATACATTATGTAGCCCTCCAGTAACTGGCCACAGATACCCAGTCTGTTCAATGACCAGCCTCTGGATCACCCACCCACGGCACAAACAGGTCTCCCTCTGGTCCAGCTTGGACTCCTCTGCTTCCTCCACTACTCCAGCCATACAGCCTCTAGCGTTTCCGATATCCAAGCTAGGCTTTCAGCCTCATCTCCCACTCACCAGCTACTGTGGCCTGACCAAGTGATCACATATGCTGTGATACATACTCACAAAATATCTATGTAGTACGATCTTTCCAGTAGCCCCAGCTCTTGAGCCACTTTGACCTGTGCTCCGTCCCACCCCCCGCCACCTCCCCAAGTACCAGCTGGTTCTTAGACTCTCCATTCTTTCCAGCTGCTCCACCACAGACACCTGGGACGCTGTTACACATCATTTCCATTCTATGGTCTCCCTGCACACACAGACATGTAAATGGACACAGAATAAATGTGTCCATTCATCTAGTTAGAAACTGAGATTGAGAAGACTGGACAAGCAGTGTGGGGGTCAGGGATAGGGCATAGCCAGGGGCTGACCAGCAGTCTGTTAGCACACAATCAATGCTTTTTATCACCTTATTCCTTCATTCTCTCTCACTTGTTCCTCCTCTAAACCTCTATGATCCCTCTCTTTCCTCACTTTTGGTTTCTCTCCTAAATATCCCATCCTAAGCCTTGTGCAATCCCAAAAAAAGCTCTATACTTGCATCCACTAATGAGTACCACGGTCTGCTGAGACTGACCCCCTCTGTCTGTAGGGTGAGCTAGAGAGCCATTCCACTTGGCTGATGGTTGTCACTCCTGCAACTGGGGCTAAAGGCCGTGCTGTGACAGGGGCAGGGTGTCTGATTTGCTCTAATTAGATCATTAGGGTTCCTCTGTCATTGTTTCCCTGCTCCCTCATATTTTTTCCAAATTAAATCAACTTTAACTTAACAGCTGATCCAATATAAGAGTCAGTGGAGTTTGGAAAGCACAGACAATGGACATCAGCAGAAGGCTAAGACAGGGAAAAATATCCAAATCTCTTGTGAAAGCAGGGCCACATTTTTTCCAGACAGCACCAGCTGGTTGCAGCTGCAATTATTAGCTCAGTAGTAGGATCAGAAGGGCTGCAGTCACTGCTGGGGCTGCTCCAGCAGAGCTGAACATAGCTCTCCAGCACACTTTTTGCTGCCTAACTGTGGTCTCCTCCAATCAGAGGAGGGAAAGTGGCACAGCTTTGCCTCTCAAGACCCATCATCATCAGTCTCTCATCCAAGACCTGCATCAGGTGATTCAAATGCAGAGCTGAGTTTAACACTGGCTCTGCTGAGGAAATGAATGTTACCAAGTGGGATCTTTATTAGTACTCTGCTCTGACCTAGTGGGAGCTGAAAGGTTAATGACAAAGCTCAGGACTGATGAGACAGGTAGGTCCAGGGAGGATACAGAACATGCTTACACAGGTTACTGCTTGCTCCCCCACTGTCCCAGGCAGGCCAGCTTTGCCTGTGTGCAACCACGGGATTTGACTCAGGAATATTTTTAGCAAATGCAACTCAACGGAAGCTGAAATAACATAATTAAGAGAAAATAAATAGATAATGATTTAGGGGACTACATGTCTGCCACGTGCCAGAGATTCTGAAGTGATTTGGTCAATACCAATAGCAGTAGAAAAGAGAACCAGCTCTGCATTCGAGGTCATCAGTGCAGCGTCAATAAACTCAGCTGAGGTGGGAAAGTTCCAAATACCCAAGGAAAACATTTACTATCTAAATGACTGGATAACAGAAAAAAAAGGTGTCATCACTCATGACTGCAAACAAAACAAATATGTACAGCAAATAAACCAAAATCTCAGAACAAACAATAATGTTATTAAAGGTGCCTTACCCACTTTTCAACTTTTCAGTATTCTACTTCTCATACTTATTAGCATTTATGCTTTGATCCCCATTTTTTTCCACAGATAACTTAATGTTTTTCTCAGTCTCCTTATCCTTTTTGCTTAATGTTCTTTTTTATACATTGTGGTCATTTCTGGTCTTTTACAACTCTCAAATTGTTAGTTATTATTATTTTTATTAAAAAGAACTGTGTGCAGGGGGTGGTGGTGCAACACAAGCCCTAAGGATCTTAAACCAACCTGAGTAGATTTGATGTTACAAAATTAATTAAACATGATAAATGAGTGGATCTAAACAGCACGTTATGGCAAAAGAACCGGAGATGGGATGCCACCACTTCACTGTTCTGTTAGACTCAGAGGACACTGTCACTACAGCAACAGCTTCTGGATGTCATACAGAGAACACACCATCTCCTCTTTCCGTTCCTGCCCGCTGGCCTGGCTGGAGCAGGCAGACCACCTGGGAGCATTGCTTGTTGTCACTATGGGCTGTTCTTTCCACAGGCCAAATTTCAATGACACTTGCCACAGGCCAAGCACTGTGCAAGCATCCAAAAAGTCTCTCACAGAAAGAAAGTGCATTTATGTGTACATGAAGGTCAGCATCAGACAGCATTCAGAGACCACCAGCAAAACCCCAGTACACTTCTATCAGAAGCTAAAACTCCATCTCATTACCTACATAACTACAAAAGTGCATATGTGAGTAAATGCTCATCAGGACACAGTTTCTTCCTGTCTGAAAAAAATCTGGACAAGATCTCATCTCTTAGAGTCTTGGGACAAAGTGTGGTAAATAAAACTAGTAAAAAGGACAGACAAATCCCCCTATGATTAGCCTGAACAAATGTTTCTGTGACAGAGTCACTGCTAAACTAAGACTATACTGAATGAGATAAAGAAGGTTATTCAAAGGTGGCCCTTAGAAATCTTTTAAACAAATGAGCCAGTCACTTCAGAGTAACACTTGATTTATCGCTTTGGAGCAAAACATAGTTGTGGCTTCTGAAAGACAGAAGTGTGACTGTGTTGAAGAAGTCAAAATCTTGTGCTTCAGAGTCTGAACCTCTCATTTGCATGGGAAGTGATTGAAATAATTTCCCCCAGTTTAAAACTGATCCAATTAACTTTTAAGTTCCTCTTTTCATCCTCTTCTGCAGTAGCAAATAGTGGAAACAATTGTTAGAAGGACAGGCACTGAGATCTTGAATAGCTAGGATTTTGCAGGCATGGAAGTCTTCCCACTTATAGGATCAAAGGAACCGATTATTCTTGTTTAGGAGAGAGAAAATATTCTCCAGGACAGATTGATAAGGATCAGCTTCCTTCTTCAGCATTGGAGCAAACATCTGGTGGAATTCTTCAGGGTGATTTTGCTCAGGTGTTTATTTCTTGTCCTGCTAAGGCCTCATCACTGACCACCTACCAGCCTTAGTTCTGTGCATCCATAAGCCATTGAATCTTCTGCAGAACTATGCTGTTTCAGCATTGATAAGTCTTAATTACTTGTTAAAACGGTGTAGAGGGCTGTGGATTAAGTGTGCTATTGTATATCTAAAGACACAGAGGCTGGCTTCTGAGCTGATAGACTATCACATAATTGTGAGAAATACATCCTCAAAGGGACAAAGAAAATAAAACTGCAAATAGATTAACAAACATGACTTTATGTCTGAGAAACCACAGCCTATCCTGTTTGCAGACTGTTGCAATCAAAGTTAAAACATACAGAATAAAACCAGTTAACAGAGAGGAGCCAAACATCAGTTGTAAATAATACTGTCCCACTCAGAAACAGGTAAGAGCTAACAGAGTTGAGGCAGGTGACCTTTGCAGCAAATATGCAGCTTACAGTCTTTTAGTATACCCAGAACCAGTCTAAAGTGATGGCAGATAGACATGATTTATTACACATAACTAGTGAGAGGCACAAGAGAGACATGACTCCTTCTCAGGCCACACAGAACAAATAATGATGCCATTCACTGGGCATGCAGGAACACAAGTACCTTGAGACAAGAAAGAATATGCAGTACAATTACCAAAGGTGCAATACCCATGAAGAATTAGGAATTCATAGATGCACAGGATCACGGAGGCTGGAAGACACCTACCAGATCATCCAGTCCAACCATCCACCTAAACACTACAGCTGTAACCTCTAATCCAATAACCGTATCACCCAGTGCCAGATCCAGATTTACTTCAGGGTTTGCAGATGACAGCACTATTTGAGTCTGGGTCAACCAATACTTTCCATGAGCCTTGACATATCTCAGGGGACAGAATATGTCAGAAATTATTTGGAGAAAGTTCACACCTGACAACCTTGTTTGGGGGAGGAAGTTTAGGCAGGTAAACAAAAGCTGTGCTGCGGTACCAGCTACAGGGCCAGGGAGCAGCTCCCCTTTCACCAGCAGTAAAGCTGTAACTGCTAGGAAAAAAAATTACATGTGGCAGAAGTTTACCTTGTTTGGTTCTGGCCTCCATATACTTATATGGGAGCATTAACTGATTCCATCACACACACAGCATCTACAAGATTGGCACTTGGGAATCTGTAGTTATGTCACTGAAACACACTGGGGACAAATACATGGCAGAGTGGGCCGAGGGAAACAAGGGATATCCAAGGATTTGTGTGAGCAAGCACTGGCAGGTATCCACAGGAGTACAAATTTTGGAAGATGATTGGAAGAGGAATGACTTCTACTTGACCAGCAGCTTAGCACTGGGGGATGGCAGGGGCTTAGAGGACAAACAGAATGATCACATCCTACTGCAGGTGTCTGCAAACAGATGGGGTCTTGAAACACTGCAAGTGAGGTATCTCAGCTGGATTCTGACTCACCAAATAGGTGTTTTATATTGCACTAAAAGTGACTGACAGGATGGGGAAATGTATCCACATATTGATAGTGAAAGATATTTTTCTGCTACTGAATTCTTGAAAATAACATGTAGGGTTAGATGATAACTCTACAAGTAGATTAAATGACAAAGCATCATATCTATAGCAAGTATCATTCAGAATTTAATGCTTCAGCTGCAATAAGAAGTAAACTACAATAAATCTGACAAATAATACCAAGCTGTAAAAGTACTATGCAACTGAAAAGGCTGGGGAATGTCTGTGAAAATGGAATCAGCAAAACTCAACTGAAGTAATTAAGATTCTTTACTCAAGAAAAATTATGTGAATGGACTGTTACAAAATTCTGAATGCATGGATTTAACCTTTCACTGGTAAGTTATTTATATGGTCATCCTTAAAAGGATATGGAACACAACTCTCTTGCAAAAGGTATGCTGTATGGGTGAGAGTTTAGTTGGTGCTCCAGCCTAGAAGTACTTGGATTTCCAAACTACCGTTTAATTCTTTTAATGGTTTTGGAGGCATAGCAGCCTCAAGGTTGAGCATTCTGACATAGACATTTTAAAATTTCATGAACTGTGAAGTACTGAAGGACTGGGTACTTGCTCAGAAAAAATTATTTTGGAAAACTGAAATTGCTAAAACAAATGTCACTTACAGGATAAGAAATGTAAGGTAAAGCAGTATAAAATTGATAAATGTACAGATGAAATTCATTGCTGATAAAAGTATTAACTTAAATGGAGTTGACACAAATGTCAATCTGACCCTTTCAATGAAGTCTAAGAATCAATGCTAACTGGACATATTTCCATTATGTAAAAACAAAGAGCCATTTATTGCTTATCTTCTGTGCTTTGATGATTTCCTACACATTGCACCAGAATTATTTTCTATGCATTTCTTAAATGCTTATTTTGAACTCCAGGTAAATGCTGCTTTTGAAAACCCACATGGCTGCCTGCACACATGATTTCATTTCACAATGCAATTCTAAGACTTTGCTGAATCTTCCATCATATTAAGTATTACAGGTCTTCCCTTTACAGCCTTAGGGACTCTCCAGATGTTGTTCACATTCTCCATGTGTCCTAGTTACAGCACCTGGGACCAGTTTACCACTGTGTGGGTGTAACCAAAACCATGTATTCACAGATTGAGTTGGAAGGGACCCACAAGGATCATCAAGCCCAACTCTTAAGTCAATGGTCCATATAGGGGATTGAACCCACGACCTTGGTGTTATTACAACCAAGTTTTAACCAACTGAGATAATCTCAGTGGCCTACACCCTCTATGTAATTTCTCATGAACTGTTAATAATGGCCCATTTGCAGCAGCTGCCCAGGGCACACTTGACCGCTCAGGCTACAAGCAGGATGTTAAAGAACTCTGTGAGATAGGGGAGTGTCCTGTCTTCACACCAATGACTCAGCTGTGATAACTCCCCCTGGGGAGGCACTAGCACCTTCACACCCAGCCTGAGGGGTCATGAAGGCTAATGGGCCATCAAAGATTCCAAAAATAGCCAATGACTCACAGAATTAAATCACCCATTGTGAAACTTCTGGCCCTGGGAGAAGGTATTGGGCTTTCCCACCTGAACCTGAGCATATATAATCTTGGGGTTTGGGGACTTCTGCTACCACTCATTGGATCCAGAGAAGGACCAGAACCTCAACAGGACTCTGACTGCCATTTTCGGCCAGATTGTGACCATCATCCTCACCAACAGGTTTTCCTTTCCTTTTACTTTGTACTCAGGGTGACCATGCAGCGCTCAGCACAGGGGCTGACAAACACCATTCTGTTTGTGCCCCAGGATGCTGGGTTATGTATCTGTGTTTTGTGGGTTAAAACCAATTTTGCTCTGTGTCATTGTATTATTGTAATCTTTTAAGTAAATTGTAACTGTAATTTATAATCTCTCGAGTCAGTTCATTTCTCCCACCAGTTTATCTTTAAACCAGCACACCATGTTAATGCTTAAATACGCTGAAATATAGTTATGCATTCTTCTACATATCTATAGTCTTGTAGGCAAGTGGGCTCTTCTTAGGCATATACAAACTGTACAGATTGTCTTCAAAGAATAAGTGAGACCCAAAGTACGTCTGCTGATTATAAAAATTAGCTAAAAACACCACAGCAGATGGCAATATCTGCCTAGATTTAAGTATAAAATGAAGAGTAAAGGAACATGAAATAAAATCAATGCCTAATGCATTGTGCTATGCAGGATATAGCATTCCTCTCCCTATGTGTCTTGCAGCTGTTGTACAACGTGATGAGCCAGATTGCTGCCAGAGTGGGGACAGCAAGGGGGAAAAGCATGAGGTATGGGGCAGTGGCAACTGCTGCTACAAGAAATACAGCCTCCCTCCTTCCACAACAGTCACTGCCCTCCACACCTGGAAGAGGGACAACAGCAACTCACTTTGTGTAACTGTGCAGCAGAAAGCAAGAGTTGTTAAAGCTGCATTACCTTCAGGAATAATTGTTTTACATCTCCTTCAAAAAAGTATTCAAGGAAGAAACATAAATTCAACCCACAGTAACAGCTTTTTAGCCATTCAGACTACTAAAATTCCTGTATGCTTTAGACTTTCACTATGCAGCTATACAGCCTTAGGGGTTATACAGCAATGAATGTACTTAAAGATGTGGTCTTTTTTCTGTATTTTTTAATAAAGATTTTTTCCTTACAGTGTGTGATAGCAGCATAAACCAACTTCTATTTCTGAGCCTTAGAGCTGTACATTTTCTTCTTTTATTAGCCAGTGAATGCTGATGCTTTTTATTTTTATTTTGCTGCTATGCCACTCTGTTACATTAAACATTTTTTGTAAATATCATCACCTATTAAAAGATAGTCAGTTAACAGATGAGTTCAAATCAGTGATCTAAACATGAGGTATATGCCTATATTTTGCACATGGATTAGAACATCCAAATGTATATTATAGGTGACATATCAAAATTGTCCATCTTTGAAAAATCTTTCACTTATGATTATGAGATTTTGGTATAATTTGTTTCAAGATATGTAGTGCCCAGGAAATTGGATTTTTTTTTAAATAAAACCACATGCCCTTTTTTGATCCACAGTTGTTTGGTTCATTTGGGTTTTTTTCCTGAATAAGGCTATAGCCATTTATTTTTAATTTCGTAACAGCAGGTCTCAGCATAGCTGATGGCATATGCAAAGATATTGTGGATGTAGCCTTGAAATTTTCCAATTCTAACATTCTTGAAAATAAATTTTTCATAAAGTATTTGGGTTTTGCCCACCAGGACAGAACAGTATCTTAAGAATTATCCAGGCTACCAGATCACACAAACAAAGGCTTTCACAGAAGTTGTTAAAAATTGTTTCTTTTTGATATATACATTCTTGAACAGAGTCCAAAACTAATAAAAATTTGTATGTATGTACACATGCATTCTGCCTAACTGCAATTTTGTGCCGCTAAAAGGGACTCCTTTTACAGTCCTGCAAGAAGCTCCCAAAGAAAAAAAATCACCCCAAAAATGTTTGTAGTGATTTAGATGAGGTTTGGAAAAAACTTAGCCACAGTTCAGGGAGACAGATTGCAAGAGCAACAAAACTGTTTGTTGGGAAAGTAAAACTAAAAGACTGAAATAAAAAAAAAATCACAGTCTTCACAGAAAATTTAGGGGAAAAGAAAAATGGAAGCTTATAGGATGCTTAATTATTTTAGTTAGTTCTTTTTTAACAAATTAAGAACAAAATTACCTCTAATGATACTATCAAGCCATTAGGAGATCAGAATGGCTAAGCAGTTGATCACAGAGAATGAAAAACACAAGCATTTGATTAGAATCTGTTCTGGCTTGGGGAAAAACAGGTTATTTGTTTATAGCAAGAGATGGCAGTTAAATACTTTCCATTCCAGGAATAACTGAACAAGATGTTAAAGTCGTGAAAGTCTGTTGAGCCAAATGCCTTAACACCATAATTTGAGTTTTGTTCTCTTACAGCAGTCCTGGAGCAGACAGAACATCCTCTGCTTGGCCGTAGGATCCTCACCTGGAAAGAAGGGGCAGACTCCCAAATTCAAGACTGTGTGCCTTGTAAAGGTTAGGATTAAAATTTTCAACAGAAAAAAAACCCCAAAACCTACATACACTGTTATTTTTTCATAAACTGAGGCTGAAACACAGGACTCTTTTTCCTCCTTCCTGTCACAGATCCGACAGCTGTGCATTAAATTCCCCACAGAACTGCATGGGGAGACTAACTGGGTATGATACTGTAGAGTCTGTGTCTCCTTGCTGCGCACACAGCACACTAACCCCGTTGTAGATCTGGCCCCTTATTAGCATTTGGCAATGCTGTAGCTGCTCCTGGCATGCTCTTCTAAGGCTAATGCCTATGCTGCAAGAAAGATGTTGATGAAGCACAAGTGAGGACTCAAAGAACAACTGTGAAAGTGATGAAAGGCTTAGCTAGTGCAAAAGCAGGCAACTCATTTATTTTACTGACAAAAAGGTTATGAGGCAAATTCATGATAGTCTAGAAATACACTCACGGGAGAAACAGAAATTGGATACTATTGGGTCTGTCAGCCTACTGGCCAGAAAAAATGAGATCCAGAAGCTGGGTGGCAAGGCTAGACAAATTCCTACTAGGAAAGATGAACAAAATTTTAATATTGACAGTCAACAACCATGGAAGAAACATGAAGTCTTGTGGAAGTGCATCTCCATCATTGCCAGTTTTTATACCAAGATGGATTCCCTCACCCCAAAAGACATGCATAGGTCTAACAGTAACCAGCAGAGAGTCTGCTGAAAAACTGTTTATCCCAGTAGCAGGCTTTTATCTTAGTATCTCTAACTGCAACCAACACCGGATAATCAAGAGCATCCTAAGCTTTTCAGCTTTAGTGAAGCCACTTTTTGGATGTAAAAATCTTTGAGAGGACAACAAAACCAGTTAGATAGGATCTGCCAAATCTCAAAATGAGCGAACATTTCTGAACATCAATTTTTCTCTACTGATAGAGGGAAGGTATATATAACATAACATAACGGCCAATCTTCACAAACAGATTTGGGAAGGGCTCACCCCACCTGGGTGTGCCCTCCAGCCTGCGCAGTGGATTTTTTAGGTGAGGCACAGCGTGCACAGAACTGGCCCCACCATTTAAGTCCTAAGGTCCATCTGCCACGGCCGAGCAAGCTTGGACAGTGACAGTGAAGTCCTTGGGACTATCTACAGCACCCGGTACTAACCGGGGCTGACCCTGCTTGGCATCCGAGATCTGACGAGATTGGATGGCAGCAAGGCATTGAACTGCCGGGGATGGTCCCCACTGAGACTCGAACTCGCGACCTTGGGAGTCGGATACTGGAGTGCTCTCCACTACACCATGGAACCGCCCCAGGGAAGGTATAATTAACTTTCAAAATGCTATGCCATGCCAATCAGAGTAATTGAAAAATGCTGAAAAATTGAAGGGGGTCCAGCAGAGGGCTATCAAAAGCATTATACGGCAGGAGAACCTGACATAAGAAGAAAAGGCTGAAAGAATGTTTGTTCAGACAAGAGAACAGAAAGCTCAGAGAAATCAAAATCTTGCAATACATATAAAGTAACTATAAAGGAGATACAGGTACTCTTTACAGAAGGATACTTTCTATATATACAAGGTAGATAAGTTATAATATCCAATATTAAATTGAGGTATATAATTGACAAATGTTCTTTCTCTTTTTAGTGTAATCAGTATCTCTAATCTAAGTCCTTATTTGTGGTCTTGATTTTCACAAGCAAAGAACACAAAACAAACTTTTTTTGCTTACACTCCAAAGTATAAACAATAGTAATCTAAAACTGTACAGAGGGCAAACAAAATGAAATGAGATTGTGTCATTTAGTCCCTTCCATGCTTTCACAAGAATGCACTTCACTCAATACACCCAGTAACTGCCAAGCTATTCATAACACAACACATTTTACAAAGACAGAATAGCAACTTAATAGCAACCAGGACTTTAAATACTCTAAACAAATCTACAAATCGCTGAAAGACTTCTACTCTTTCAGAATGGAAGTTATAGAAGAGCTGAAAGGCACTAATTGTACATCACAGACCATAATTGATTTCTTCTGATTCTGTAGATACTAGGTGTCTAAAAATACAACATCTTCCGAGAGTACTGTTTTAGACATATCAAATGCTAATGGTCCAGAAAGATAGGCAGGAAAAGTAAATAATTTTAGCAAACAGCAACTTTAACCCAAAATAACTTTAGAGGAGTGGGAAACATTAATACTGCTTTAGCAGTATATCTATGTCCAGAATAAAAGCCATAGGTTCACATAAAACCAGGAGTAATATTTTCCCTGATTTATTCCACTACAAATGACAATAACAGTATTACTGAATTACTGAAATACTGTATTAACTGCTGATGACCACAGTTCTTGCTTAACATACAGCCCAGCTTTGCAACCTCCGCAAAATACCACTCAACTAATCCAAATTAGCAAGAGAAGAGCAAACCTACTTCTCTCATCATTTACAATAGCTACAGGGAATTACATCTTAAAACATATTTTGTTTACCAGACTTCAATATCAGTATTCCATAGAGCACAGATCTGCAGCCAAATCTGGAAATAAAATGTATTTTCCTGAACAACAATTTACAAGGCAGGACTTTTGTAAAATCACTGTAATTTAAAAGTTATCCTTTGAGGCACAATGTTTTTCAAAGTAAGTCTCAAGTAACTTAAAAGGTAAAAACTATTATTTGTCTTCATTCTTAATGCTATTCACAATGAACAGTATGATGTCTTTCTTGTTCTATTAGTATGTTTATAAAAATGCGTTTACTTTAAAGCTTCAGTATCATTTTGATGCAAAAGCTAAAATAATTCTGTTTTCCTGAGATGGCATAACTATATCAAAAAGCCAAATCCAAGTATTTGTTTTGCAAAATGAAATTTAATTTTCCCTTAAAAACACTGATTTCTATCAATGACAGCTGTGATTGTCACAATACTACAAGTAAAACTGTAATATTTTACCATTTAAAAGATCTGCAAAAGAGTAAGGAAAAACAACTCCTAATATTGGGACTATTGCATATTATTAATCTGCACTATGCCAAGTAGCAGATTATCAGAGTTACAATCCAAAACCCAACTGCAAGCACAGATGGGTTCCCTAAATGTCACAGTCTCTGGAGCCAGCCAGTCTCCCTCAATCATTGGGCCCACCCAACCAAGATGATGCTGTAAAATTCCTATAAATGGCTGAGAATTATAGGAGGATGAGACCTACAGCAGACTTGGAGTGGGCAATGTCTTCACAGCAGATCTTTAACTCAGCGGACCTCAGGGTATTCAAAGGAACAATATGAGGGGATTTTGAGTCAAAGATAACACTTTGATGCCTGGAAAAAATCCTTGGTCTTGGAAGCTAAGCTTTAATGAGATGAGGAGAGGAATAAAGTGGTTTACAAAACAGAGGGGTGATGCATCTACCACAACACAGCTGCATCACATAGTTTTTCAAGTAAGTTTTTACATTGGTAAGAGGTATGTGGCTGTGGATTCTACGGCTTAAGTGTGCAATTCAGCAAGACATAACATTACTGACACCCACATTTTCAAAAGAGAATTACCTCTTAATTAGCAATTCAGAAACGAAGACAGAAGTAAGTTTATATTCCCAAGCCCCCACTAAGGCACGCGTGGCTCATTTACCAGGCTATTCAGCACACAATCAATCATTAATATCACAAAACACCTACCTGCCAAACCAAGTGTTCCTTTACTACAGCTGTACCTGACAGACAGACGCTGAGCACAATCGTATGAGATGCAGAGGTCAAGACGCTGGCAACTATAGCATCCCTCATGTTGAAGGGCAGCATGGTATACACCACAAAAATGATGAACAAGAAAAATGATACCTGTGCAAGACAGAAAGACAAAAAAAGAAGCATGTCAAATTTACTTCACAGTTAACATTTAAAAAATAGCATTTAATTTTGAACTCTCTTCAAAATAAAGTTATACAAGTTTTTAGAGGAACATTAACAACCAACCACTGCAGAAAGTTGATTTAGGAAGAATTCATTTTTAAAAGTGTTGGGAAATTTACATTATATTAGATTTAAGAAGTGCAGGTGCAAGATACTACATATGGTTTCAGACCTACACAATACTCCAAAGTTTTCAAACTTACCTTCAAATTTATCTTTTCAAATTTTATTTTGTTAACCCTCTGTTTACAGGTAACGAGTAGTTTTCTCAGGACTGGCGGATTCTGATTGTGAACTGCATTACAAAACAATTTACCAAACCCCTCCATAGAGCCTTAATTTCAATACAGAGAGATTTCATACACTCTGATGCAGTAAAAATTCAAAATATCTGACATTATGAAAAAAAAGCCCAACTTCAGCCAAGCATTTTGGTTGAATAAGATTATATTTTGCATGTATCTACATGACCTATGCTAAATTCCATCAAAACACTACATTTTAAGCTAATACATTTATTTAGTCATGAAAAACATTTTCAGAAAATCCCAGCCCATATGCAGAATTTCCTGTTAGCTTCTTTTAAAGGATAAGGATACCAGTGTCCAAACTAACTTTATGGAACAAACTCCCCAAATGCACAGCCCCACCTGCAAAAGGGATTCCTTCACTATACATAGAAAATACATATTTGATGGTATGCATATGTTCCAAACTCCACCACGCAGTTGAGAAAATGTAACTAGACTTGGGACACAGGTTTTGTATATATGAGTAGGCAATCCTGAATATGTGCCAGCTCGTGTATAATTATATCTCTATGTAAGGTTTTCCATCAGTTTTAACTGACTTGCAAGCCTATTCACCATTTAACTGTTATATATGTATGTAGCTCAGAAAGCTCCCAGTCAGGTGTGAGCAATAATAATTTGCTTCTCCCTTTCCTTCCTCTCAGGTTGTTTTCTTCACATCTGCATGTAATGATTTCATTGTCAAACCTAAGCCCTAAGATATGTGTTCCTACAGGACAGTGGAGAGACATTCTTTTTCCATCATGAAGACAGAGCTGGATGGAGAAGGATGTCCACTTCTGTGCTCTACTCATCTTTCTCCAGTTCCTCCATCAAGATTAATCCACCCTCTTCCTCATCTCTCATACTCATTTCAGTGCTGCCTAACTATCCCATATGCTCAAGTCAAAAAGTTCAATGGCATGAAATGAAACAGAACTACACAGGAAATGAGGGATAACAAGAAAATACAGTAACAGAAAGGCAGAGCAAAAGCTTTGCTACTCTACTCTTTCAATCTACCAGCTGGTAGCACAAGGAAACGAAAGTGTTTGATTCCTTTTTGGTTTCAGTTGTCCCTAAAAGTTTTAACAGTGATCAGATGTTAATAAAACCAACAGCAGTGTACAAATTCAGTCTAGATAAGAGAAGGGTTACACAAGTGTGATGTTTTAAAATTGTCTTGGCTGAAGAAAAATCAACTGTGATACTGAAAGAACAGATAGTCCTAAAACCTGGGAAAGTTTGGCAGGCTAGAAAATGCACATGCCTTCAAGGCTGGGAAAAGGACTAAAACTTGTCAGCTTAGCTTTAATTCCTACAGCAGCAACAGAGAAAATAATAAAAAAATCACAATCCAGTTCTGAAAGTTAAGAAGAACATATTGCTGAGAACAAATGATGTTAAAGCATTCATATTTTCTGTCATGATAACAGGCATTAGTATAGGAGAAAACCCAAATAATGAGTTAGGAAGCAACAAGGGATGTCCTCTAATACAGGCATAAGACGAATGGATGCCAGAGCCAAAATACCTTACCAGCATCTAAGACCAGTTGCCTAAGACAGGTTTCCAGTTAAAGGCCAGGCTGGATGGGGTTGGATGGGGCCCTGAACCTTTCTGGTCTAGTGGAAGGTGTCCCTGGCCATTGCAGGTGATCTTTAAGTTCCTTTCCATGACAAACCATTCTATGATTCTATGATTAAAAGATGGTTTGAAGAAAAATCCTGGACCCTAGTTCAGGAAGAAGGATTTCACATGCCCTCATCTTCAGTGATCTTTCATGAAAACAAAGTTTTGTTGTGTCCAAGTTCAGCTTTCTCTTTGGCTAGCGGGAAAATGGCATTCACATGTTTGTGAAAATTTTATTATTAGAAAAGAAAAAATTATCCTTCTCTAACTGTCTTGTCTCCAAAAAATAGCACTTGCACATTTTTGATAACTGACTTTACAGCCAGACTAAATAATTCCCCCCATTTGTGAAGTGTATGCTAGGTACTTATTAAAACACATTAGTGGCTATAAGATAGCATATGATGCTGTTGTTTTTCAATTTTGACATAAAACAGCCTATTAAGCAAGTAAAAAAAGATTTTGGCATTTTGTAATATTTCTAGTGGAATCAGCTGTATCAACTCCAAATTTGTTGTATATCTGTAAACAACTATCCATTTTTGAAGCTACCCCACTATTTTCCTTGTTCAAAATAAATGGATAGTTTTAACATTCCACAACTACAGAGAGTGCTTTTAGAAGGTACAACCCCTTTGACACTACATATTCAGACTTAAAGTTCTCCATTACTGAACATCAAAAGGGCTGGGCTGCACTGCAACTGGGTTAACAAACACTTGATAAAAAAGTGACTCATCAATTCTTGTATTTGCATTTGAAATCTGGGTATCATAACACTGTTGCAAAGCAGGAGAGCTATCAGTCATGCTACCACAGAAACTCATCCAAAATACACGTAGCAAGTGGTGCCAGTCAATAGCTCTTCAATTCTTGGCCATGCTGCTTTTCTCCTACTTCCAGTAGTGGTCTAATGACTCAAGAAGATGAGAGCTCCATTTATCACAGAGGTTGCTTTTTTATTTCACCATGGCTTAAGAATATTTTCCCCATGTAGACTGAAATAAGACACTTCTACCCTTCATCTTATTTCACACATAGATAATATGTGAGACTTGGGACCTTTCAACATATTTCAAAATGTCAGTGTATTTCAGTTGAATATTGTAGAAGTAGATGCTCAAAGGCTTCTGAGCAGGTAGAAAGAGGAGACAGGCTTTCGGGACTGAGTCACAGTCTGCAGAATGGTTGATCTTTTTCATGAACGGCCCTTTTCATTACCTTTTTATATGAACTGGCAGAATATTGTTGATACTAACATTAAAAAGTAGTGATGCCAAGCTCTGAAGGACCCCAGTATCTCAGACTTGCTAATGCTAATGCTCATCACTGGATGCCTGCACTTGGGTGTATGTACCTGCCAGTAAACACAGCATTAATTAACAGTGCACAGTTTTTGACACTATTAAAAGGAGCCTGTTCCACCAAAGTGTGCCATAATCACAAAGCCTGTCACTGTTTTGAAACTGTGTTGGAAGTAATCTTTAATGTGAGTCATCACTATGACTGCCTAGTTGAAACACACTTTTTGTTTATGTTATCCATTCCTTAGAGATGGGGAGTGCTTGGGCATAGCATAGCATGTAGCATTCACTGTTGGTTAACACTGGCGTAACATCCTACATAGAAGTATGTGGCTTTCCTGCTTTCACTGAGGGGTATCCAGGACTCTGGCCCATCACTCTTGACTGTCAGAGCTTAGTAAATTTCGGGTGTGTTTGCTGCTCTCCATATTTCTTCTCCCATGCTTCAGCAGGGCCACATTTTCACCTACTATGTAAGCAGTTCTTTTCCATGGCGATTTAAAGGACGATGCGTTGCCATAGTGTAGCTTTCTAAATGGGTACCTAACAGACAATTTTTCTGCAGCTGCTTTCAGAAGGTCAGTAAAAGTTCTCATACAGATTGCTGTAGTAATGCCACTAGAGGGAGTTGGGCACCAAACGGCATAATGACACATGACACCATGGTGTGGGCTATCAGTGATGATCATGAACCTACAAAAAAACTCATTCTTGTCACAGAACACAAGATAAAGCTGTAAGTAAAAATCTTCATGCCTCATGCAAAATAGAAAGATTCAGTTTGCACAAGATAGAGAAGAGGATCCTTCCTTAAATCAAACCCACTCTGAGTACTTTTCATGTTGGCAGTTTTGTCCCCAGCTTCTCCAAAGATATATTCACTACTACAGCCTCTGACCTGTACTGCTGACCGTGACCTAGGAGAACTGGGATGACATTAATAGTACTACTTGGTGGTTCACAGACATTGCTGTTGTAAATGTCACTAGTTTGGACTGAGATGGCACAAACTGCAGCGGGCCCAAGCCATGAATCCATGTCGGAACCCATGGACGTAACCTGCTCTCACAAACCTTGTCTCCCTATTGTCACCAGTTTCTATTCTGAGTGGTGTTGCCTTAACTGTGAAGGGTATTTGGAGTAGAAATTTTAACATATTTTACCTATTAAAATTCTATTTCCTAGCATACAGGGTATCACAGGGAATGTTACTTTTGACACTGAGGACAACTACACAAAAGATACTAATCATTCATTTTATCAAGTTATGTTCCAACAATGACTCACAATTTCCCATCTAGACATTCTTTTTTAAAAATTGTGTTAAGACAGTTAATCAAAACTGGCTTGGCATGTGTAAAATTCACTCAATTTAATGTTACTCTGACCAGAATTTCCCATTGAGGAGTGCAACACCTTGGCACTGAAGCTGGCATGCAAATCTAAACATGCCATTGCAGTATGAGTTAGGGGAAAGCACTGCTTTGATCACAGCCAGGAGTAAAAAGGCTACAGCTAATAAAATAACTGTAGCTCTTTGGGACAAATTCAACAGTGGTAGCTTTTTACTGTGTAAAAATAAAAGACCCTGTTGCCATAATTAAAATAGTAGACTACGAAAACTCATGCTAATTGGGCCAGCCCCTACAGGATCATTTTCAGAGGTTTTTCAAGATCAGCTTCCCCTTTACTGTGTAAAAGAAATAAAAATTTATTGGGTAATTAAAGAATTTTCCCTTGGAAAGACACTTAGACTACAGCCACTGATTTCAAATGTTGTCTGTATACCTAATTTCACAGAAGACTCTCTAGTTTTTCTAAATGAAGAGCTAGGTTTTGTAACAAAATTGGCAGGACCTACTAATCTCAAAAAATAGTTGCAAATACTGTGTTTGTGGTTTAATACAATGTATGTATTAAGGTGTCAGAAGGGTATTCATGCAAGCTATAAACTGTATGTTAAAACTTTGTGTTGGCAGAGTAAAGGTTGCAAATGTGTAAAGAACTCTGCCATTTACTTCTGAATTCCAGCTCACAAAACTTCTGACTCCAACTTCTAAAAGCTGGGTAATGTTCAAAGAACAAAACAATCTACCCACATAAAACAAAAAAAAAATCACTGAGTACTAAAATCAGCTTCTGTTCTGAGTCATCTACAAAAAGGCTTAAATTATGAAAGCATTGGATAAGGTGAAGGTGTAAATGTTCACCAAAACCCTGAAACACTAAAAAACCCAACTACTCAATGAAACTAGTAAAAAAATTGGTTGAAAAAAGATGAAAAGGAAGGACACCTTTACCTAGATGATAATGACCTTCTTCAACTTTCTGCCACAGAGATCACAATGTACCATCGGGATAAAAAGAGATTAAACAAATTCAGGGGCACTGTGTCCATAAACTAATACTAAAAAGACAAGGCAGGGAAGTGTACCCTCTGATGTTGCTAACACACCTGTGGAGGCTGGGCAAGGTATGAAGGAAACTGGCCACAAAAAAGTGATCAAGCCTGTGCTCTGCATTTTAATAGCAGCTTCTCTTGCATTTCTTGGAGACAGCATACTGTGCTAGATGGACCATGGTCTTACCCTGCAGGAAGTTCCTTGTGTTCTTGTGTTAAGAGTCAAAAATGCTTCAAAGAAAAAGATAAAGCAGTTATGAGACAGTATCCTCCCTGACTTTGAAATAAAGCCAGGCAATTCAGAAAAAGAACTGAAAGTCCAAGGAGACTATGAATAGAAAGCATTTGTAGAACCATTTACTAGCTGGAAGGGAACTATGAAAGGAAAGTTGAACTTTGAGCAACAAGAGGATAAAATATACAAGAGACTACATTTTAACTCATATAAACCCAATGTTTCTCAAGTGCCTAGTATGCCATAAATCTCAATAATAAAATCAACAATTAGATTTTTTTGCAGATTTACTCTACAAAATTATGTCCACAATAAATTATTACTTCACACATCTTTACCAAACGTAAAGTTTTATTTTCCAGTAATTGTCATAGAGGTAATAAACAACCCTGTAAATCATGCTTTGCTCTTGATCATAGAGCTCTCAAACTAATAATCCGTTCTGCACAGGTCTGGATTTAAATGTCATCAGGAAACAAACAGTCATTACAATCTCTGCCAAAAAATTAACCACAACTATTAGCAAAATGGGACAGAATAAAAGCGAGTTGATTAAACTATCGCCTAAAATGGGTATTATAAAATAACTGTGCAATAATAGACCTTCAAGTGTACTCCTAAAGTCACATATTAATATGACAATAAGATGAAATACTCCAGAAAAGGAAGGAAAATTCATATTTGAAATAATCATGATATAATCTGATTGCATGCTGTCTACTGTGTGGTTGCAGACAGAAGCTTTGCTATCACAGAAGCTATCACAGAAGCTTTGCTTTCACTGGATAGAATTGGTAAAGACAGACACGGGATCTGGAAGGAGTGACCCAAGGAACATTAGCAGTGACTCAACGATCCATAGTAATTTTTGGTCCTTCCTGCTACAGTAAGGGACTGAGCTGCCATCATCTCCAGCAGATTTGAGATTATTTCCAAACTAACTCAGAAAACAAAGAGTGTAGCCTGCACTGTAATGTCTGTTCTTGCTATCATTCTCTTCCTCGCTTTTCTTTCTGCTATATCCTATCACTCTTATTTTAATCATATCATAGTCTAACTAGTCAAGAAGACACATTTGTTCTGTTACAATGCTCATAAGTCCCTGCAAGCAGAAAGACAACTTCATGAAGCACTGTATAGCCCAACAATGACATCTGTTTGCAATGATTTGAAACACTAACTGGATCAGATGACAACAAGCCATGCCTTTGGTATTTTCAGTGATGAAACAAGTCAAAAGCATCAGACATAATGAACACATTGTTCATCCTTGCAGTTTTTCCCTCCTGTGCTTTCCTCATAAATATAAGATCAGAAACATACAATTGCAGCCTGATTATCACAGCTAGCATTTTCTCTAAAGGGGCAGTTGATATCCTCTTTAATGCTAAATTAATAATTTTGGGTTTGGTTTGGTTTATTGTTTTTTTGTTTTGGTTTGGTTTTTTGGTGTTTTTTTTTTGAAATCTAAGGACAGTGAGAAAGGCATTACAAGACATTGATAAAAGCAAAACCTTGTCTTTCCATGCCACCATAAAAATAAAGCCAAATGCATTTAACTCTTCTTAACACCATGCTGTAATACCACAAAATTCTAAACTCCAATTAAATTAACACATTTTAAAAGTGGAAAATCAAAAGAGATCCAAATGATTATACAGTATATGTAGACAGATGGAAGTCCACAGCAGTAAACTGTAATTTCACTTCAATTATTAAGGACCTAATTTTACAAAACTCAAGCACCATGCCTAAAATTCAAAAGGCATTTAAGAACACACATTGAAAACATTTTCAAAGTTTCTGTGAAGAAACATGCACAACTGTGAAAAACATAAAATACATAAAAAACCCAATCTGGTTAGAGAGGATGTGAAAATCCATGTTACAATATGCATGCTTGCACATACACAGAAAATATGAGCAATTACAGCAATTAACAGAAATCAGAAATCAAATAAGCCAGTAAGGGAGAATATATTATATTTCAGGAGGTCCAAGGAGCTTTTTCTACATCTTAGGCATGAAAGAAGTCCAACAGTGAATTTCATCAACTATTGTAAGAGAAGGTAAAACTTTTAATTCCAATAAAAGAAAAGCAGAACTGCCAAATAAAAATGACTGTTAATTCTCTTCCAGGGATTTAATTTCAATTGAAATTCAAGAAAAAAAAAGTGGGTAAAACAGGGCAATTTATAGAAATTCAACCTGTCTTGATAACGTAGATGGGCCTTCACTTGAAATCTGTCAGAGGTTTAACCCGTTTTACATAAAGACTGAAATGGGAAAGATTAAACCGGAAAGTGGCTACACAGAAATTTTATTAAGGCTTGAATTTTACCTGACAGACAAGCAGATTCACCATTAGCACAGTCATCCCAAACTTCTCTAACTGCCTTCCTGTGTCCTGCTCAAGGTCAAATGCTCTTCTCAGCCCAGGTTTTTCACAATGAGCTTCTTTTCCTCTGAAATCCAAACCTTGTTGTACCAGTGCAGCTGGGATTTGCTCTCCAAAGATTTTTGTGGATTTATGTTGAAATTGTGAATATAGCAATGTGGAAATCAATCAAAAATTTTAATAATGCCTTTCTAACTGAGAAATTGTCAGGTGAATCTCACACATACATACACACACACACATATATTGTAATGGAAATTAAAAACATAATACTGGTCATTTCAGTGTATAAGTAAATATAGATTGATATTATTTAATGTAACATCTGTATTTAAAGTAATACTATGTAAAATTTAAAGTAACTTTGCAATAGAGTGCAGCAGTGGAGCATATCCTTAGGCTGGGTGATCTTAACAATCTTTATAATCCTGATTTAAAATACAGAATCCTTCATATTCTAAATACTGCAGTTATTTTTATAGAGTGTTCATTGATTTAATGAATAAGGTAGGCCCAGATACCCATGGACTACTGATGTGATTTCATGTGCAGCTCTTAATTGCAGCTATCTTCTAATTACAAAGAGATTCATTATGTAGCTGTGGGATTAGTTAAATGTGGTAGACTAAATTAATCCCAGTAGGATGAATATAGAGAAAAACTTATCCCAGTCTGTTTTAACAAGCATGGAATTTCATGTCTCACTACATTGCAAATATTAAAATTAGTCAACAATCATTTCCATGTTCTTTTGCAGAAGGTTACGCATTGCTTGCTGAAAAGACTGTGTTGTCTCACACCTGCCATTTCACACCTTTCACACTGCAAAGCTTTTTCTCTTCAGAAGTTTTCAGTGGAACAATTTGTCTGGAAGTCTGGGTCCCCAAAGGAAAAAACCAGCATACTCAAAATCTCAGAAAGCATGACACAACTTCCAAAGGAATCAGAATAGCACCTTTTTACAGTAAAATGTCTCTAGTTGTACAGTAGTAGTATACCACGCACAGTACCAGGAAAATTAACTGAATTAAACCACAAAATATTTGTCACATTTCTTCACTTAACAGAATCAGAGTAACTTTAGGTTGGGAAGGACCTCTGGAGGTCATCCAGTTCAACCTCCTGAGTGGTTTAAAAGGTAGATAATGCTCAGATTACTCCGTATAAAGGGCACAAATCTCAAATTAATTTATAGCTGTCTACATAAAACCATATGTGTATTTATAGAGCGATGAGTTTATTAAAAGAGACAATAAACAGAGAAGTTTAAAATAAAAACCTAAACTGTTGTTATTTTTTTCTTTCAGTAGGAAATAGCATTTGTATTCTTAATAATGATATTGAATCTTGCCAGCAAACAGAGCAACGCAATTCCTGTAAAATGAGCAGAATAGTTTTAAATTCTTTATTGACATACCCAATCCCAAATCACTAGTGAAGCCAGACTCCCAAATCCAGTCAAGTTCCTAATAATAGCAGGGACAAATGGAAGAAAAAAGCTGTCAAAATGACATAGTCACGAATTGTTAAAAAAAAGAAAAAAGGTCACATTCTTCCTAAATTATGACACAGTCTCACTTTATGGAACCACACAATTTTCCCCATTAAAAATAGCAGGAAAATAAAGGCAAGAATTTTCAGATACTGTTGGGAATGCAATGACAGAAACACTCCAACAAACGTGCTCCTTGCAGTTCTTGCAACAACACAGTAGTGATCTTTTCTCTTTTTTAACAATCTGATTGTTCACATGCACAGAAATAGATGGAAACACACAGACATCCACATTAACAGATATGGCTAAATGCTACCTCCTAACCAGTGTTTGTGGATCATAGTATAGAAATGAAGGGAAACCATGCACAGCATGTAGAAGGATACAGTCATACAATGATATTTGCAATATATTTCTGAGGAGATGGGCCAACTCCAAATAAGTTGTCTACATCAAATCCAAAGTCACTGCTGACCAGATTTAGTGCTAACAAAATAAATGAAAAAACAAACAAACAAAAAACCCAAAACACCCATGCCATGCACTTAAGAAGCTGCAGGACTTCACTTTCAGTTAAAAGCCCTGAGTATTTAAATAGTCCAGAGAATTAAATTAAAGTTTAAACTAAACATCAGTCCTGCATCCTGCACTTCTTTCCCAAGCAGCCTATCCACAGGATTAACACAGTACCATCACAAATAAATCTATATCAACATCCATTCTTACTAAACTGCCTCATTCCTTCTCCCTGAATGTATCCACAGCTGCCTGGTCAGTGGTAGAGAGGAATCTTACAACACTCAGCATGAAAAAAGCTTCATTTAGGTCAGAGGGAAATATTTCCTCTGTTTTGCCGTGTTTTCTCAAATGGAAGGAGGGGGACTACTTGGGAGCAACCACATATATTTTTTCTTCTACCCATGATCATGCCAACTGTCTGCCACTATTGCAGTGGTAGGGTAAAAGTCAGGAAAAAGACTGATGAACACTGTGGCTGATATAGATCAATAAGCCAAAGGTTTTAATTCCACTTAAATGACTGGATACAGCAAGACTGACAAGCTACAGCTCTAAAATACATTGTAAGATTCTAAGACTGAAAAGACTATACATGGAGCACGAACACTGCCATGACCAGTGCAGGAGAGTGTTTCACCTCACATTAGGCTGGCAATTTGTAGGTTGATAATTTAACACAGCACTGGGTCTTTGAATGGTCCAGTAAGGGGGTACTTAATAACTCTCTCTGCCATCAGGTACGAACAGCTTTATCCAGGTAAGAAAGGAGAAAAGGATGATGTGAATCTGAACAGAACCATAGGCCTGGTTGTGTGTAAAGAAAACACAAATGTTCAGATCAAATTTCTGTTCCATGAATAAAAATGTAGAGTTTGCGTCAGAACAGGTTTCTTGTGCATAAAAGAACCGCGATGCCTAGCCACACAATTAGATGGATACTGCAAACAACTAGACAAAATGAGAGAAGCTTTGGGGTTGATCTAAGGATAACTCAATCTAAGCTGATCTTCAAAAAGATTCGCAACTGGGCAGCCTCCCGTTTTCCTATTTTGTAAACAGATTGCTTATTTTACAGTGATTTAAACCTGGATTGAGTTATGGGTGACTGGCAGGTTACTGACAAACACTATCCCTGCCAAAGTAATCAAATAAGATACTGAATCCTACTCTCACAGTGCTCAGTACAAGTCCAGAGAATGTAAAGAGAAATGTCAAGCTAGAAAAAATGCTTGAAAACGGGATCAGCTGGAGTTTCTATGGAAGACATGTCTTTTGATGATAAGCACACACCAATGACTTCAGAAACACACGATCGATGACTTTACCTCCAAAAGTCTACCAGCAAGCTAGGAGTACCTATGAAGATAATTCAGTTTATTAATCTATTTCATTGCACAAAGAGTCATAATTCACATCTGGGTTTTTTTCACTCTAAGGATATCAATGAAAGCAACATAGTTGCACCAAAATGCCATGCAGGTGACAGAGAACAATTAATTTTAATACACTGGATGTTCAAATTCATTGATAATTATGTATCTCCCAAGGTTACAGATGATACTGTCTTAAAGTGCAACATAACCATGTTAGAAACATGACAGAGCAATTGGTGAGCTCCAAGGAGTCACAGACAGATTAGATAAATATCATTATCCCTGAAATAAGACACCATATGCCACTGCATCCTAACAGCAACTGAAAGTCCTTAACAAAAAAGAGAAATGGAGAGAATATCAGGTATCACAAGATTTCAGCATTTCCATACTCATACTTCTGAACATTCACAAAAGTACTTGTGAACTCCCATTACAACATATAATTATACACATCTTACAGACACTGTAATTATTTTGCCAATATGACAGGAGAAATCTGAAGCAGAACTCCACAGCTCAGAGATGCAATTTTCTACACTTTGAAGCACTAATGGACAAATCTCATTCTGCGCCCAGTCCACCTCTGCAAGCAGCTTTTTCATAAAGGAATAGTTTAGTAAAAGCTTTAGCTAAAAATGGAAAGAAGCATGAATTAAAGACGACGGGAATAACATTTAAAAACAGACCACTATAAAAAGTGGGGCTTTCTGTGGCCCCTTTCACAATCCTGGCTTATCTGAAAAGAGAAACAGCTAACTACATTTCCACGGCAGGCAATATTTGTCATCAATGTACAGAACCTAAATAGAAAGATCATTTATGTATCCCCCTCACTATTTTTAGGTGAAATTATCATTATCCCTATTAAAATGTTCCTTTTTACCACAGATGATATTATTAGTTTTATTCTCAAGACATTTTTAGTCTATATAAAAGCCATGCAAATGCTTCTTTTCCATATCAGGGATTTTCATCTATACCTTCAAATGGGATGCTATGTTCTCTTCTATACCCAAACACACAAATTCTTTGAGCAAGAAACTTCTCCCAGTCCCTGGCATGAAAGTCTAGAAATACACTGTCCAATGATATTACTACAGATGTGTGCACGAATTTTCCTTCAGACTGCATCCTGGAGATTCACAGCCCAAAGAATTAATTTGCTGGTTCTTTTCACTCCTGACAATGTTACTAGAATACATCAGCTTTCCCTTGTAATCATGTAAAGTTATAGAAACAGTGTACTTCTTTCTCAGTAATTTCCTTCCTCTTCTTAAGTGTTGTCAACATGAAAGTTTGAGTTTGTCAAAAACCATGTTCTCCATAGTCAAGGTATCTTTGTCAAACATTAAAAAAGAGTGCAGCAGCTTGACTCTTCTCTCAGCACATATCCCATAGAAAGGTAAAAAAGAAAGAGGCACCATTCTTCTGTTGCTCCCACACTCTGACAGATGTTTCCATGCTAGATAAAGGGGGGCGGGGAAAGACATGATTTCATCCAGATGGGACTGGCTAGGACTAGGAAGTGTTGAGAATGCAAGAGTTCAAAGTCCCTTTCCATCCTCATGCATGAAAAGCCAAATGTGTCATGCCCATTGAAACTTTATAGTCAAGCTATTTGACAAGCTTGAGTTATTTTTAAATCATAGTCAGATATTTTACATACTATACTGTACATATTATACTATAGTTGCCACTCTTCATTGAATAGTAATGCTTTTTATCTCATGATTTACTTTTAAACAAAAAATAGACCAGTACATCTTTTGGGGGAGCAAAAAAGTACAAGCTTACTTCAGTTCTCACTTAGCTGGTTATGCTAATTGGTGGCAGGAGAGTTAATTTTGATATACAATAGTATGAGAGCAGAATCAAATTTGAAAAGTTAGGAACTGATTTAGATTCAGGAAGACAAACCAAAATTTCTAAATTTTTTTTTTTTATTTTATTGACTGAGTATTTTAGTATCCCATTTAACTAATTTCAGTAGCTGCATAATAGCTAAAAAGGAAAAAAACTTGGAGAAATCATAAACACAGTGAAATTGAGCTAGGAGAAGAACAACCCATCAGATCTTCAGAATTCAAATATGTAGAGGAACAGATGTCAGAACTTTTAAGTTAAAATATTATTATATGAGAGAAAATTAAGTTATTGGTCTAAAATGAATGAGAAATCACAGCATGCATTAGCCTGAGTGTAATTTTATCAGCGAAGTTTTTCTTTCGCAATATACTACAGTGTTTTTTTACTTAAATGCACTTATCTTTCTCCCAGACGTTTACCTAAGGTCCAAAGACTCATTCACTTAAGCACTGCAATAAATGAAAAGTACATCAGTTTCTGCAGAAGTAACATTTTCAGTATGCTTTATTTTTTATTTTCCCTCCTCTCAACTCTTCCTATTTCAGTTTGGAAACCATTACTGAACAAAACATGCAAGTTTCACCTAATGAGAAGAATAACAGATGGTCTGCCAAGAAACTGAGGAGCATCAGTACCTCCTCTAATATTAAGCTGGACAGGTAGCCCACAGAGCTGTAAAACTTCCAGTGATCCACCCTGATCAAGGCAATGTCTACAATACTCACATAACTTATAATGTTAAATGGTTTCATCTATATTGCAGTATTTCACACGCTGTGCAGGAAAATATCTTTAATATATTCAGCATACTCTGCATATGCTATCAGGAGTGGAGGTTTTAAATGGGAAAGAACTGACTGGCTTTAGGTAGCTCTTATGCAGCTACCAAACATGGGTTATCAATATTTACTGTCACAGTTCAAAGGTTCAATATATTTGATTCTGCTATGGAAAGACATAGGTTGTGATTGGTAATAAGAAAACAGGACTCTCACTTTTCAAACAATACTCAGTAACTATTTTTAGTTTGTGTTTCTTCTTCTACACATAAAGAAAATATCTCTGCATTTTCAGTGTAAGAGTATGAAAGACTGTGATGTTCAGTGTAAAAAATATAATCTCTATTCCCAAATGCCTATGTTAGAAAAATAATTACAGAGACAGACAAGATCCCAAGCCTCCAAACCCAGCTGCTGTCCATCCTTCATGATGCCATCAAGCCTTCGCCTCTTCTACTCACTATTTTGTTTGAGATTTGGAGGGGAATTGGGGGTTTTGATTGCCTAGCAGCAGCACAAAAATGTATACTAGAAACAGTTAATTCTGCCTTAAAAACAAAGGAAAACATGCACAGACCCAGGCACAGAAAGTGAAATAATTTGCAGAAAATGGAAATGGTATGTGTTTGTAATGGCAGCATACTGGACCTGAGCTACCTATGTTTCTAAGCTCTTCTTGAATTTTGTAGCAGGCAAAATGGTCTCCACTTGTGAGATTTTTACTGAATTCATTGCCAAGCTAATGCCAACTTGTGATCACTGGTTATCAGAGAAATAAGGAACAAGACAGCTAAGTTCTAAGTCAGCACTTCCCTGGCATTGGCCACTCATGGCCAGTGTTCCTCAGAGATGCCTGTGCCCCAGCATGGGTCCCTCCTGGCCACAGTCTCTTCTTAAAGTGACAGCAGGTGGATTTAGATTAGGTATTAGGAAGACATTCTTACTGTGATTGTGGTGAGACACTGGAACAGGCTGCCTAGAGAAGCTATGAATGACCCATCCCCAGAAGTGTTCAAGGACATGCTGGATGGGGTTTTGATCAACACAGTCTAGTGGAATGGGTCTCTGCCTGTGGCAGGGGCCTGGAGCTAAATGATCTTTAAGGTCGCTTCCAACCCAAATCATTCTATGTATCTATGATTCAGAAGGATGCCCATGTCCCTTTCAAGTGCATACCTCCAGCCATATGTCTCACCAGCAGCCTATCCCTTCCCATATCTTCCCAACACCATCTTGCTGCCTGCCTCTCCCACAGCAGCTGCAGCCACTTTAGAGGCACTGCACCCTGTTATGGCTGGCGCACAATAAGCTGCTCAGTCTAATATAAAACTAAGATGTCTATCTGGACTAAAGAGCAGGCCTCTTTCCCAAAACCACCACAACCTTTGAAATTAAGTGACTTTAATCAGAAAATTTATAGAAAAGGATAACAGTTCTTTACTGCAAAAATATATATATATATATAAAAAACCAAAACCAGAACAGAACAAACAGCAACACCGTAACCAAAACTTCCAAACAAATCAAGTTCTATCTCTGCCCCTTTGGTGCAGTTGTATTTACAGACAGAGGGAGGCAATGCCATGCCTCGGGAAGCAGCAGCTGCAATGAGTTACTCACGGGCTCCGGCGAGGCAAAGACGAGGGCAGGGAGAGGCACTGGCTCCGAAACTCACTTGGAAATGTCAGCCACAAGGATAGGATGAAACTTTTCCTGTGGATAGGGCACAGACCCACCCCTACCATTCTTTGCCCAAAAAAAGCATTGGGGGGTGGGGTACGTGGGGAGGGGACAGCAACTCCTCTGCAGATGGTGTCGGCCCCTCGAGGACTCTGCATCAAATCCAGGCAGCCGTGACTGTTTCCTCTGAATGACATAGGGAGCATGGAGTTGGAGGGCAAGCCAGAAAAACACCCCCTCCCAGTGTTTACACCAGCCCAGCAAACAGCAGCTGGCGCCCACGCAGACCAAGGAGAGAAGCATGGCCAGCACCAGAAAAACCTCTCTCTCGCCCCAAACCTCTCCCAGCCATGACGTTGGAAGTACAAAGTTATCAGCCACCCCTTTTTAGACAGTTAGCTGGCTCTGGGAGCAGGTAGTGTGTGGCTGAGCTCCAACAAGCCACCTTGTCCTGGCTCTTCAACTCCCAAACCACTGCATTAGTTAAGGAGAGAAAAAAATACTCCACGAAAGATTTTGAAACTGTAACAGGGACTTACATTGGTTTCAGAGCTAAGTGGACATCGCTGTGACCAGCACAGGGCACCCTGCAGCCCCTACTACAAACCCCTGCCATATACTGCCCCATATACTTCCCCAAAACACTCTCTTTGGAGTTTTAGTTATTGTTGGCTTGCTGCTTTAAAAATAAAAGTCTTGTGAAATAATTGGTATATAAGTGTTCTGATTACAAATAATTAAATGTGCAAATACATTTATTTACAAGAGTCTATACCTCTGCTAATGTTTGAATTTATTTCTAAGTAAGCTGGTTAACAGTTCTTGAGTGGCTGCCCACAAAAACTATTAGAATTACACAGCTGTCACTCCAAGCAGAACTGCTTATCACAAAAAAAATGCCTACCTGTCTAAATATGCTGCAACAAAGATACCTCTGTGTGCATTTGCAGAGTGCAGTGAAATGAAATCTAAACAGGACGCAAGGCCAGAAATGGAAAACAAAGAGAGGTAACACTTTAATTATGAGGCTAAAGAAAGATAACAAATATCACTCAGTGCATATTCATAGCACTACTTAATTAAAGAAAAAATTATTAAACCCCAGTATTTTGGAACATTTTACTTCCTCCCTTTTCAGTGATTTGAACTTCAGAAAAGCTTAAAAATGAATGATCACTGGGCATGCCAAAATCTCCACCCAGCTGTGCTCCACTTGGGTTCCTGGGCTCTGGATGTTACTGTTTCTCTTTCATAACAAAAGGCTCCTCCTGCTGGATCATGTGAGCCAGTCTCACTCCCAAATGAGCAATTCCGTATCAGAAATCCCATACTACAGATTTACAGAGCAGAAATACATACAACTAGTGCATCAATGTGAAGAAAAGACTAACTAAGCACAGCCAACTACAGTGGCAAAGCCACAGGCCTTGTTCATGTAGTTCTGTACTTACGCTAAGTACACACTAATGCTGTAGAAACAAACTTAAAACAAATGTTTTGATTTTTCAAGGTGAAATACTCTATCAATGTGATCTTATTTGTCCAGAGACTCTGAAACGAGCCATTAGAACAAGCAAAACTCAAGCAGACTTTCAAATTTTCCTCTGGATCTTCGTAAATAAGGAAATTAAATTCCAAATAAAAATTCCATTGTTTGCAAAACTAAGTCCGTTTGATTATATCAATAACAAACTAAGAAAATAATTTAAAACTTTGTTGTTGTTTTGGGTTTTTTTATGGTGTTGTTCCTTTAAAGGCTTCTCTTAGCAAAACTAAAATGTGCTGCATTAAGCACTTCCCTTAGACTAATAAGTACATCCACAAACCTTAGAAATTAAACACTTCATATCTTCTGATATGTCATTAATTCCATCCTCTGGGGAGGTTATGGAAAAATAATAATTAATGTACTGCCAGAAAACAGTCTCAGATTTCAGGCTGTTTCCTTGGCTACCAATTGATGCGTTAGTTATTTTCCTTTTATTAAATGTGTAAATCAATGGTCACTATTTTTAATGGGAATAGTAAATAGTTTTTTGATTTAAAATGTCCACTTTAAATCTGGACCCACATCTCCACTCAATAATAATATGCTTTTAATATGCTTTTGAAATGCTAACCTATATGTCAAACATAGGCCTCAAATAGATTCTACTTTTATTAAAAGGATTCTTCTTTCAATTTTCCTCTATGAAATCTGATTTTTTACAAGAACTTTCAAATCACTTAAGATTTGCACTTTGATGCGTGAATTTTCATTTTATACTCCAACCCTTGAAATCTTGAAGAAAAGGTTGCTTTTGTCTCTGAAGAATTAATGTAAGGCAATAATGTTAGAAAGGTAACTGAAATTCCCTAGGAATGGTAAAATTCAGCTCTTCAGTCTTCTCTCTGTTACGCCTTTTCCAATCCTTTTCTACGTATTTATTTGTTAATTTTTTGATTTGTGAACCAAGGATAAACAAAGACACTGATCTCAGAATACCAGGTCATTTGGCACAATCAGAAATACTTGCAGAGAAAGTATTTCATATTGCAGTATGATTAGTTACCAGCAGCACATAATGTGGTTTCTTTCCTGTTCTCATTTAAACTGTTTCACGGTAATTTGCTTCTTCAAAGGCTTAGTTAAGACAGGTGTTAGAGTGTCCTATTGGTCAAAAATTTGGCTTTGAATTGAGTGGCTATACTGCTTAAACAAATCAATACATCTTCTTCTTTCTCGTCTTTCTCTAGGACCCCATTTACCAGTTTATCTCAGACAAGAATGACAACAGTGAAAAGAAAGCACTGTTACAGCATTTCTAGTCTGTTTTGTCTACTTTCTGACATACTTCCCTGTTCAAAAAAGCTAGCAGAAGTCAACAATATAAAAGCCCTGTTAAAACCCAGGGTTGGAGTTGTGCAGCCCTCCATACAAACTGCAAAACTGGATGCCTGGAGAGCTAAAGAGCCTTATGGAATGATCAGAGAAAGAAGTCAGAAGGAGGGGAGCAAAACAGTCTTGAGGGTCATTACCACCTTCATGAATGCAATCATCTCCATTCCCCAGGGGCAGAGGGGGAGTAGGAGCAGCAGCATCCCAAATGCTGCTAGTTCAGTGGTGTATTTACGTTTCAGCAGCAGTGGTATAAAACTCACATCCCTGAGCCCTCAGTCCTCTTCCATAGCATATTCCCAAACTATCTCATGCAAGGAAAGCTAGCAGTCAACTTCCCAAAACTGCCTTTTGAGGGAAATCGCCTTTTGAGTGCAGCAAGAATATTACAGTGTATTGTATTGTTGAAAGAAGACACTGCTCACTGAAGTGAAAAGGATCCTCTGGACAATCCAACTCTTTTCTTTATGTATGCTGACTTTGTGAATGCTTGCATTGCTGACACTAGCACAGCTGCCTGCTACTACTGATATGCAAGAAGAATCAAGTTGTGCAAGTCTGGTAAAATGCTTGCTTAACGTAAGAATCAAGGTATTGCAGTAGTCCCATATATTAATGAAATTTCACTGTCATTTTCCTCAAAAAAAAGAGTGCTAATGAGATGCAAAACTCTATTGGTCCTTCATTTTCAGATTGCTATCTTCCATATATATCTTCGAGGAATAAGGAGCTAAGATGCAGCATTTAGAATTCTGCCAGCAAGTTCCCTATTCATCTCTGCCAAGAACAAATTCACTCCAATGCAAATATTCCTCTTACTTCCACTCCTGCAACCTAGAACTTAAAGCAATCAAGAAAAATTCTGCGCTGATTTACTTCTGAAGTAAAAACAAATCCCTAACTACTGTGGAGTTTGGTTAAACATGCTGCATGCTACCATCTTCTCTTTTTGATGCAATTCCTTATGGTTTGTACTGTTTTATGAAAGGAGGGAAAAGGATGAACAATGCAATGGCACAGAATGGCTGCTTGTTCACAGGGTAGGAAATTAAATAGGGCCTTTCATCCATCCAACTAACAGTTTTTCTTGTGTGGCATTACAGTCGTACAAATATGCTTGGTTAAGTTTGTTCTTTGGAAAAAGACTTCTCAAAGAGAGTGAAACTTCATTTAGAAGGGAAAATGATCCCAGTTCTTGGAGAGTTTTGGAAAGCAATTTTTCTCATCAAAAGACCAGACTTTTTGCACATCTTCATTACTTCTCAATCTGTCCTTTCCAAGCTTGTTATTGAAGTGTCCTCTCATCTTGAGACTCAGCACTGTTCACACAAATCTTTCCTCTGCCAAACCAAAGATAAACTTTATCTCTTACTGTTGTACTGTTTCTCTAGCACTCACTAACAAAACAAAACAACAACAACACGAAGAAATAAAAAGCCCAGAAAATAAAGACCAACAAAAAAAAATCAGATTGGCTTTGCTTCAGACAGAAAAAGATTACTTTCCACCTGATTTCTGGTTTACTCACATGAAGATTATACCCTGTATTGTCTTAGCTCTTCTATCTGCACTCATTAAGACCAAAAATTTATTCTTAGCTGAAAGCTGGGATTGTCCAGTGATAGAATCTGTGATTCTTTTACTGAGGATCCTAAGACACAAAAATTAAAAATACTTACATTCTCTCCTCTTTCTAAATTTACCTTTACTTCATTTATTTGTCTGTAAAAATCCCACATCTTTTTTTCACTTGTCTTTCATCTTTCTCCCCAACACTGTAAATGTTCCAAATCATGGCAGTTTTTTCCCCTTTCTGGTGCTATCTTCTACTGAAGGAAAGCAGTATCTCCCTATTTATGAAGGTGACCTCTCAGTTTACAGTATGAACTCTGAAGACAGAGCTCAAGCAGCCCTTGTGGAAAAACAGCTACTAGAGATGCACAACATACACCTGTGTGAAAGTCGCCGTGCAGGGTGGGAAAGATGTGCCCTTGGAGCCTTCACACCCTGCCTAGGAAGATAAACCCATTCCTCCTGGTAGAGTACACTGCAGTTCCCCCCTTCCCCATGTGTCTGAATTTCCTTCCACAGCAATGTGGAAAGAACAATATGTACCCAGGTCTTGTCAAACCACGTCATTAGGCCAGGACTCAGTCGTGGGTATCAGATCTATGAGGTGTAACACAGAGTAATAAGATACAGTCTCTCAGGCCTAAATGATATAAAGGCTGACTTGCTTTCTCCATCTCTCTCTCTTCCTCTGAGGCTTTCTTCTTACTTAAGAACAGAAACAGCCAAGACTAAGAAACTGTTAGGCAATGTCACAATGGCCAGTCATTTGTCAGAAACAGGGAAAGTAGCCTCAAAAGAGCTTTTAACAACCTGAACTATATAATACTGCTAAGTTGTTGGTAGAGTCAACCTGCTGTCAAAATGAAACTATGACTTCTCAAAGACGAAGGAGTTTATTGAAATGTTTCAAAGATAGGAAGGCCCAGGAGGCTACATAGGAGGGAAAGGGTTTGAGGGACAGGAAAAGATGATAGCTCATCTCAAGGCAGATGATCAAGCAGCTAACACACCTACAGCCAACCATATCAGACGGGCTAGCCAGGGACATCCATGTCGAGCAGCAGTATTTTTAAGTACCCTGCAGACCATACAGAAAATACTACATCAACTTCCCTGGCTTAATCACATGAAACCTCCCACTGAAGTTCTTAGCAGTAAAAGCACCAGTTATAAACCAGTCCTCTCCTTACCTACAAAAGACAGCTGTCCATCAAGAATACCAATTTATTCTGCTCAATTCTGGAAAAAAATTAACTCCACATCCACTGAAAATAAGAAAAACTCCATTTTCAACATAATTCAAACACTGATATCCTTAAGATCATTATGGTACTGACATCTGCTACACATTTGCTTCCCTTCCATTATGTCCTTAATGTCCATTGTGATCACAGCATTTCTCGGTAGGACTGATGTCATGTAGCACTTATTTTTCAACATTGACAAAAATAGGTAATAAAAACATGTAACACATAGTTCAGTCTTCTTCTAAGTGAAAGACAAGCAAGGCTCCATGCTCTGCTTGATTCACGTTTACAGAATCAGGCAAAAAGGATTTTTTCCTAAGTAATCCATCTTGAGATGTTTCTATGAACAGCATGGAAAACCAGTTTTTCTCCTATCCCTTATGCTAGCCTGCAAATGAATCAAGACACTATACATTTATACATAACATTTCATGAGAATATTCTATTTTGCAAGATAATAATTGTTTTGAAATGAGAAACCTCTTTTATAGGCTTTCCTAAGAGAACAAATCTAGTGCCTTGCAGAAAACTCCCAGACATCTCTACTGTACAGGCAATGTATTTATAAGAGATGGTTTATCTCACAAAGCCATTACTCACCTATTGGCAATTGCAGAGACCAAATTCACTCCCAGCTGTGAAACGTCCCCTAGCAACTTCAAAGGCTGGTTACATATGGGAAAATAACACTGAGATCATATTAAAAAATTTTAAACTCTGCTCAGCCCACTTGGCATTTTTGGAAAGACCTAAGCACACATCATCTTCTACTCTTTATACAGGGATTAAAAGCCATGCTGATTATACATAAACTTGAGCAAGATGAGGCACGGTAGTATTTGTCCAGAAGAAAAGCATATGCATAACATTTCTGCATATCGATAACATGAGAGTTTTGGGGGGAAATTAGCAATTACCAATCACTCAGATGGAAATAAAATTATGTTAGAGTTATTCATAAAGAGTTCTAAAATTGCCTCCTTATCAGTCCTAGTTGTTTTTTTCTTCCGTCAACGTCCTCTAGATTTAAATCAATATATACTAGCAACAGCGTCAGTCTTATCCAGGCCCACATGAAGCACTAACACAGTTCTCTCTGTTTATTTTCCTGTCTGGACTGCTGCTGCCCATGGTGAATGAAAAGATGCCTGTCTTCCATAAATGTTTGCTGTTGGCATAACTTCTTTCACTGACTCTGTTTTCAAGAGTAATGACTTTCATTTCTAGTTCAGCACTTTCCAGTATGGTATTCACTTAACAAAGCTACAAGCAGTATATCAGTCTAAACACACTTGGTATCTGGCCTTCAGTGCTCATGCAACATGGATTTAAATACAAGGTAAAATATCTACTTCAAAGTCAGTCGTATTTTAC
This sequence comes from Sakesphorus luctuosus, assembly GCA_013396695.1. Classification (NCBI taxonomy): domain Eukaryota; kingdom Metazoa; phylum Chordata; class Aves; order Passeriformes; family Thamnophilidae; genus Sakesphorus; species Sakesphorus luctuosus. The sequence goes on from VWZD01002452.1 coordinate 109,599, forward strand.
ACTGGTCTTTTGTGGGTTGGGGTTTGGGAGATGGGTAAGATACCATTTTAATTAAGAGAGATTTAGTTTCTCAGTTTTATGAAGAACATACACAAACTCAGGTAAATCAATGACCCATATGATTTTTCTAACAATTCACTTCTTGGAATGCACAAAAATCTCACAGAAGTTCCTGGGAACAACAACTGTATTTCAAGGCTAACATTTTAAAATCAGCTTCATATGATATCTGCAGTCCTGTTTTCCTCTAAAAGCTGATATTTAAAATCAGTCAGAAATGTCAGACAGAATAATTGTTTAACCTTCAGAGTTACTGGCAGGTTCTGGTTGCTTTCTCTCTGCATTTTTTAAGATAAAATTTGGCTATCAAATAAATCATTCCTTGGCAGTTCTGTTTTTCATTACTGACCAAGTTATCTGCAAGAAAATGTCACCTGTCTTGCTAAAATAGGAAACTCAATACATCACATAATACAAAGAATCTTTTTGAATGGTTTAGTACTTTTTATCATTAGGTAAAATAATCAAGTGGATGCACAGATAAATTCATCATCCATAAAACATGTTACGTTATAATAAAGCGTATATGCTGCTCACACAGACATAACTGGGTGATACAAGGGAGCAGCTTCAACAGGCAAACACAGAAAGAGCAAAAAAAGAAACCAACCACGCCTGGTTCTCACTCAATACCACAATTTCTGTCTATTTTGAGGGTTGGGTATTTTTTTCCTAAAATAAACACTACTGGCTGATTTGTGATGAACTTTAGAACCTCTGTATGACTTAGGAATTCTGATCAATTCTATGATGTCAGGGTGCAACATATACTTAAAAACTGTAAACCAGAAAGCTCTCTGGCATGAGAGGCTTCCAGTAGCATCCAGTAGCTTAGGGGCAATTGCAAAACCTCAACTTTTGACATCGCCTCAGGCAACAGTGGTTAACATAAGGGGATCCAGGAATTCTTCCCAATCTCTGAAGAGAAGAATGCAGAATGGAATATCTCAAGAAGGCAAAAAAATAAGTCTGTAAATATTAAAGATACCTGACAGACAGAGGATATCTTTGACTTTTTCTGTCAACTCTCCAGGTATCTACAAACTATCTAGACATTATATAGCTATATAAATAGTTAGATATTTTGAATTTGAAAACATGTAGTTGCATCTGGCAGAGGCTGTTAGGAACTAAGAGAGGAAGATGAGAGGATGTGATGTTAATCCATTTTGCTTATAGTGCCAGAGAGAGCAGCAATTACAATTGGGAAATATGGGAGGGAGAAGCAATATTCCACACTTTAAATGACACAGGCCTTACAGACAGTGGAAATTCTGTGTTACACAGAACAAACCTAATGTTTCAGGTTGCTTGCTAGTTCAGAATTACTGAAAGCTCTGACAAGTTTCTTCTACCTGATACTATTTTTAAATGTTTTGGGTTTTGTTTTTTTGGTTTTTTTTTAAATAGATGCTATATACTTTTTTGAAGTAGTACAGAACAAGGCCAGATGTATTCCTCCAATGAGAGTATGATTGTGAAACCAAAATATGAGTTTTCACTCCTAATTTCTTCATCTGCTGAACTCCTGACAAATCCAGAACAAGGGCTCCGAACAGCAAATGGCACACACAAAAAACAGTTCCCAAGCTGTTGCTGTTGCCAGTTGAAACACTCAAGCAGGAATGCTTTAATACCCCTGATCCAGAGGTTTTGAAACACTTTTCTATAAACTACAAATACTCAGACTGACATCTGGAACATCAGCTGCTTTCCTCCTGCATCAGACACTGTCACTTCTGCAACAATTCAGCCACCATTACATAAGGCAGCACCACAGCAAGATTCTGCTAAGCATTAGTTCTTTCACATGGCTGAATCAACTAACCAAACATAACTAAAAGACATGCAAAATATTATTCTAGTCTACATTACAATGAATTCACAGCTGCATAACTAATAGGATGTTTCCAGATTGATTTCTGATGTGCTGCCTTGACAGTGGTTCCTGGACTGGATTTAGATTTGTTTGGTGATGAAAATGAGAATTCAGAAGTACTCAAATGAACATTTAGAAACACTAAAGCGGGGGACAGTGGGTGGAGAAAGATTTGAATATGTGCCTGCTTCATCCCATTTATTCTGCAGTGCTGGTGTAGCTCTTTGAAGTGTCAGTATGGGGGAAGAAACTGCATTACCCAAATAACATTTACATAATCAGTTTTTTCACATTTAAAGAAGACATTTCTCTCTGTTGTTACTTTAATTTGTTCTTTGTAATCATACACCTCTGACAATAAATGTAAAATATATGCTAATTTCCTCCATCCTTTGTACTTCAAAAAAAGAGATCACCTCTAGCAAAGCAAGTATTATTTTTATATGGCACTGGCAGGAAAACTGTACATTGACTGGCAATTCATTATTTGGTTTCCATCTGAATCCCTTCCCTGTCCCTGAGAAGAAAGAAATCTCTAACTACTACTTAGACTTCTGAAGCTCCGATCAAATAGAGAGAGAGAGATCATGTACTATGCCAGGTTCTAGGGACCATGTAATACAAAATAATGTACATATTCATATAAACTTTTGTTACAGCTGAAAACAGAAAGTGTATCTATATGAAGACTATATTTACACAGTACATCTTAAATTAAGGCTCTGAGGCATCTGACAGGAGCAGTGGGTTCACATTCTGCGCCAAACCTGAATGTATTATTCCATGCATTACTTCGGTTTACTTCGGTTTTTGATATCATCCTTATCCAGTATCACACAAAGGCAGATGAACAAACAAATTCAGTGCTTTAACGCTGTGAAATTATTTGATATTATCCTTACATTCACCAACACTATAATGGATGTATATATTTGTGTGATTTTTTTTTTTAGGTGTCAATATCATAGTCCTGTGAAAGAAATTTTCAATGCAATCAAAACTAAGTCGAATTACCTTCTGTGGGTTGCTACACATGTCAAAGCCCACATTCCAAGCATTTCACCAACCCTCCATAGCCTGGTGCTCTCTCCACCAGCAGTGAGAGCTGGTAATACAGAGAGGAAGCAAAACAGCTACAGAAACATGTACTCTTCTCCCACTGTAATATTTTTACATTGAACACTTGCTGCTGTAAATCCTACTTAAGATTTCCTCCACTAGGAAATACAAACACCAGGATCCCCATTAAGGCTCCCTGCCATGCCTGTGGCCCCTTCCCCACAGTGGCCCTGGGTCACCACGCAGAGCAGCTGGCAGCCCTCAGAACTCCCGTGAGCCAACACTGAGCGCACAACACACAATGCTCCCTCATGGCACTGAGGGCTGATGCAGCCTGCCTACTGCATTAGGGGGGCACAGAGGAGGGGAACACATCTGTTTGCAGTGATTGCAGCCAAACCCCATTTCTGCACTTCCTCATTCAACAAAGGTACCCCATTTCTTGGTCAAAACAATTCCAGTATTGCTGCCAATAAAACACTCTTCCTTTTCTCATTTTGCTGATGGCACTGAAGCTTATTATCACAGAATTGTTTAGGTTGGAAAAGCCCTCTAAGATCACCAAGTCAAACTATCAGCCCAGCACATTAAAGTCCACCATTAAACGACGTCCCCAGGTGCCACACCTACACATCTTTCATACACCTCCATGGATGGCAATTCCACCACTTCCCTGGGCAGTCTGCTCCAATGCTTGATAACCCTACTGGGTGAAAAGATTTTTCCTAATATCCAATCTAAACCTCCTCTGGTGTAACTTGAGGCCATTTCCTCTTGTCCCATGACTTGTTGCTTGGGAAAAGAGACCAAACCCAACCTTGTTACAACCTTCTTTGACCTAAAACCTATTGCTTTCCCCATACCTACTTTGTCTCCCACACCTTTGGATTACAGCTGTCCTCCAAATAACTAGCTGCACAGGCAAGCATTACACAGACCCAGTTTGTCCATTTCCACGTCCTGCTACTGGCAGAACTATGCTGCAGGTGAGCCACCACACCTCTGACAACCTCATCCAAATGGGAATGCCCTGATTTCTTTCTTATGTCTTCTCCTACTTAATTTTTTCAGACAACACCACAAACACATCTCTGATGCAGCCACAAAGGCTTGTACAACCAGAATTGCTGCCTGAGTCAGCTCCTGATCAGCGGACTGGCAGGCACATAGTGGCAGCACCAGTTGTATGACACCACTGGCAGCTGACCAGCACTGCCCAAGCTCCAACAGCACCACAGGGTCTTTTCTCAGCCTGTTCCACACCACCTTTGCATTCTCTCTGCCACTTCTTCCTTTCTCTAGGCCTGCCACCTTGCATATTCTCCCAGATCAACACCTGACAGGAACACTTTCTCTGCAGCATTACCTTGCTCCATTTTGAAGTGGTCCTTGGAGGTTTGATGCTGCTATTGAACTGCAATAAAGCAGGATGTCGCCAAAATGCAATTATGACAAGCAATCAATTCTGCTTGAAAAATCTGAGAGGTTAATCCACAAATACAATCCAAGGAGGAATTTTCCACACTTCCCCCCAGAATTATAGCTGTTGTGATAAGTACCTGAATTTGTTCTCCTACAGGTAAAACCTTCACATTTGACTACCAATACACACAAAACAGTACGTTTTAGCCATAAAAATTGCTTATTTTAACCAAACATACAAAACATAAGGTAATTCACTATTCCATGTTACCTCAAAAAGGGCCCTATTTCCAGGGAAGAAAGAAGATACTTTATTAAACCTCATATTCCGCAAGTGGTAAATTGATTCTTTCTCATATCAAAACACCTCAAGTGGGAAGCTGAGATACTACGTGCAGAATTTGAGAGTTCTTGGCTTCTGAGACCAAGGACCTTCTGTGTCCCCTTAGTGTTTTTAAAGCACCAAAACAAAAATACAAATAAATAGAACATTTTAAAAATTATTTGCAATATGGCATGCAATTTTGCCACATAGGTTATCTCTTGGAAATCCAGTGCAATAGGAAATGAACAAACATTACCGCTGATATATTTAATAACCTGTCATTTTTTTATTCACCCAAAAGGAATCTAGTGAAGGCTTCATCACAAATCTGAATGAAGTTGGTAACAGACGGTATCTGTATCTCATTTGAAATGTAAATGAGTCATTCTTGTCTTTTGGGGAACTAGGATAGCAGAGACTGCTCTTCAGTCTTGTGGTTAAAAATAACTTTCGACTCGTCCCACACAATATCCCCTTTAATGATCCCTGCTTAGCATTACTTTCATGATGACCTATTAAACAAATGGGGACATGATGCAGCTTCCGAAATTTAACCAAAGTCAGTATTTAAAAAAAAAATAAGCACACAGATTTCAAGACCAGATACTGCATTACATAAAAATATAACATACTAAGATTCAGGGGGAAAAAAAGGACAAGAGAGGGATGTGAGATACTGCACAGAAGGGATTTGTTGCCGGTCCTGAATGTTCAGAAGAAGGACCTGCTGCTCCAGGAAAAATCTCCTATTAACTTCAGGCCTTGACAAACATTGGAATTATTCCAGTTGGTAGCTTGGCTGTTGTCCTTTCCCTTAGGGCAAGCTGAAAAGCCATTACCCCTTGAGTGTGAAGAGGCTAGATCCAATATAACCTTCATCTATATTCATGCAAATGTTATCTGATAATCATGATAAAATGCTTGCCCAATAACAATGGATTAATGACTGCAAAATACTCTCAACTGAGCTCTTGTACAGTGTTTTGTCAATATTAAAACTACCTAAATGTCAAAGTGGACAACAGCAATACATCATCTGGGAATTCTAGCCACAGTAATCTAATTACAACCTTTACAACATTGTTTTCTCACTGCAAGAGGTTTAAGCTGCAATGCAGAACTTAAGAAGAATCTTACAGAAGGCTTCTTTGTAGTTTTTAAGCCAGTTTTCTGGACTGAGGATAGAACAACACTTTTTGCTAGGAGGATGGATAGACAGATTGGATCAGAGATCCTGTTGTGCAAGAGATTTCACTCTGGATACACTGGTGGAAAGAATCACAGTTCCACATCATACTTGTCCCATTCTGGGGGTCCTGAATACTGAAAGGCATGTATAAATAGTCAGATGTTTCAGCTATATCTAAATTAACTCAAGTACAAGAGGCTACATCACTGTGCTAACTATAATATTAGAACAAGGTTCATTTACTATGTTGACAAGGTCCAATGTCAGTGATTCCCAGACCTCCACGATCAGATAGGACTTCCCATCATAAAATCAGTAGGCAGCAGGTAGGGAAGAAGCTCTGTCAAATCAGAGGTGATTATCTCTTAATATTGCATAATTGGGGTATAGGAGTTGGGGTGTGCTGGAGGAGTGAGAAATTTATGCTTTCAAGGAAAAAGGTCAAGAGTTCATGAGCAGAAGACATTTGTGGATAACAAGGACCTGGGTTTCCACAGGTCAGTTGGCAGCCTTGCTTGCTCAGACACCAGTGCTACTGGGGTTTCTCACCCCACCAGCTGCCTAGTGCTGCCTCTTTCCTAACTCAGGACCTCCAGTTGTGAAAAATGTACAGCTCTAAATACTGAAGTTCTGTAAAATTAATTCAACCCTAAAAAATACTCCAGTACCTCCAGTCAGAAAAACAGTAACACTAGCAAAGTTCAAGAACTGAGAAATGGGATTTGAAAGTAGCAATTTATTTAGCAGTAAGAAGAAACCTAACTAGAGCAATATTTTAATTGCATAGACACAGACATGAGTCTTTTACTATGCAGTTACAGTTTAGATGATGGCTTCTTTTGAAGGATTTCAAGGATAAGAAGGATGAAGGAAGGGTTAGAGCACTGCAGTTTTAAAGAAGTGTTGGGAGTTCATTTTGCCACTCTGTGGTTCAACAATGATTATCGTACTTTGCCACTTAAGGGGATGCTGGAAAAGTAACCACTAAAACTTGTAAAAAATGTACATCATGTAAAAGGTGTTTCTTTTATTCTTCTCTCTTTTTTTTAAATTAAATTCCAAGTATACCAAAATACAGAAAATAAACTCCGAGAAAAGCAAAAAAACTTCCCTTTCATTATGGGTAAGACAGTGAAGCCATAAAATCTTCAGCTACATTTCATAAGAAGAACATTTTTAGACAACTTCTTTTTGCCAAGAAATCTCTTTGCTTTAAAATAGATTTCAAAATTGTGACAAGTTTAATGTATTACTTCATATTGCATGACTTCAACAACAGACCCTGCCTAAAAAGAATGACATCTTCATGCATATTCTACATTAAAATTAATCTATTCAAAACACACACCCCCTCTTGCTAGCATTATTTTTTTCAAATACCTGGAGAGTCATATTAGTATTAGTATGTGAAGTGTTAAATTGTATTTAAAAATATATAAGATAAATTTTTGTAACTAAAGTACTTGATGGTGTGATGTATTCAAGAAGCAATTTCCTTAACAGCAAGAAACCTTACCAGTCACATGATTTAGTAAGATTCAGCAGCCTGAAATACACATCTTGTTGACCTTCAGTACTTCAAAATTGTTCCAGTTTTTATAGCCCTGTTGTTTGCCATCCCATTTCTATCCCTTGCCCCTGAGTATATAAATAAAAAGAGTTGAAAGTCTATTTTCTGTACAAACAAAATGCACGCTGCACTATGCCTACTCAACCGGGGATTTTATTTACCATCTGCCTACACTGACTTATCTCTCACTAAGGGTTGTATTTCTTTTACAGTTTTTAACATAATCGTTCTTCTTCACCTCTCCCTTCAGCCATTCTCCATGCTGCTGGTGAGGAACCATCTATTGCCCAGGACTGTGTGACCAACTTTCACAGCTCCCAGAAAGAAGGAAAACACTAGAGTAGCATGAAAAAACCCCAACAAGCACTGCTTTCACACAAGCCATTTTTTTGCTTGTGTGTCCAGATCTCCACACTGCAGGAGCAGAGGTGCACAGCTTTCTACACACTTTTAGGTGTCTTTTTTTCAGTACTGAAACCCCAGGAACTCCCAAGGGTTGTGGCCAGTCTAACTTGTTTCCTCTGCCCTCCCTAACAACTTCACACAGCAACTCCAATGTTTCTGCAGCTTAGCCTGTGCACACTGAACGGCCAATAGATATAGGTCTCTTTTCATGGAAACAGTGGGAGGCAGAGACCAGACACAGTGGTATTGAGCTTCTGTTCTGACTACAGTCCTCTCCCACTCTCACTGAGGCTGCAGCCATCCTGAACAAAGGGGTACATCTCAGTTTTGACAAAGCAGGTAAAAAAAGCCCAAACAACACCCAAGAAAACCCTGCTGTAAGAATTGTAACAAAATTTTAAAAGTACAGAAAACTGAAACCTGACTAAGTTTTACTGAGCAAATCCCATTTAACTTACAAACCTGTATGACATGTGGTTGCTCAGCGTGGTAAATAAAGGAGCACACAAACCCTGCCCCAGCGCAAAAGGCAAAGTTCTTTAGTTCTGCATTTCTACATTACGTGAAATCACTAATGTCTGATCACAACCACTAGCTAAATAATGCCACAGAAATTATGCAAATTCTGTGGATCCAGAAAGATTTTCCTTTTGTAGCTTCAGAAGCCACTACATGTCTCTGCAACACCGTAAAATGCTGTTCCCTGAATCTTCGCCTGGCTTGAGATAAGCAGTGCTTACTGAAATGCAATTAGAAGTAAACAAGGAGAGATGAGAAAAAAAGGAATTAAGAGATATTAAAGCACAGAGTCTTCTGCTAGCCCCTCTGGAGAAATATGTGCTGTAACACTCTGCCTACATCACCAGTGAGTAAGGAATTATTGGGCTAATCTAGAGAAAAATCATAGTATACAAATAAGTATGATTCACACTTGGTAATGTGCATTTTTGCACTTTCTGCACTCAAGGCTTTGTTACCCATCAGGATTTTTCTTTCCAATCTTCATCTGACCAAAGAAACATGATCTTTCTCTCTTTTTTTTTTTTGCATGCCAATCCAACCCTTTAAATGGAATTTAATATACAAACATATGTGATTCAGACCACATACTTTCCTTCTGTTGTCAATATCCTGGGCCATCCAGTAGACCTGGCAGTTTCTTTACATGGGACGTAATAAAGACCCAAAATGGTAACTGATATTCTTAAATAAGTTTCTAAATGCTGAACAAATTCAGGTTACTGCATAAGGAAAAGAATAGGTGTCCACATCTACCTAAGTAAAACTGTCATCTCATCTACGTGAAAGCCATTTAAAACACCAATTTATACTTGTTTATATAAGTGTGTAAATAATATGTACACACTGACAGGAACCGTCATTAGATAACATATCCAGTCATAATGGACAATCAGAGCATGACATGGGGAAAAAAAGACTTACTCAAATCTCTACCTCATTTAATAGTGATAAGATTTTTTTGTTCTTGTTTTATGGAAAGTAGAAGTTTTCAGGCATATTTAAGTTCAATATGATTTATTTAGATGTAAACCTTCTTTATATGACAGACTAATCCATTTCTTTCATCACTGTACATTATTTGGAAGAAAAATTTGATGATTAAGGCTAACAACAGCATAATAAAGAAAAATTTACTTAAACATTTACTTAGGAGTAATTCCATCGCAAAATAGTTTACAGAATCTGGAAGATAAAGCCATCACATTTTGCTTGCTTATCTTACCAATAAAAAGCAAAAAACCTTGCCACACATTTTTTTTCTTCCTCCTTTTTTTTCTTTTTGTAGAGAGGGTGGGGAGGCAGAACTGCAAGTGTGGTCAAATGGAATATAACAGAACTCTAACTAAGCCCTCAGATATTTGAACTTGCAAGACTATCCCTGTCAGAATGACACCTAAAAATTGTTATTTATGAAAACTCATCCATATTGAATGAGGTAAAAACTATTGTTATGAAGAATACAGATGGCTGTAAGAAAAAATTCAGTGTGATAACAAATACATTAAATTGAGGAAAGGCTGTCTTCATTAGTAAGTGGGAGAGGAAACAACTGTCACAGTAAATAAGAGAAGGTGTTACAAACTTGGGAGAAAATGTATGAAAGGGTTGATAATGGAATACAAAAGAATTGTGAAATAACCAAAACAAGCAGAAAATAGGCAAAGTACACTTATACTACAAATGTGTAAACTGATAAATTACAAAAATCATCTCAAATTGGGATATTACAACAAGTAAGACACCTAGAAAGAACTAATGTGGAAAGAGTCTGTGCATTGTACAAAATGCAAATTACGGTGCAATGCCACATGAAGACACGAGACAGGGAGACTGTAGTTATAAGTCACCACTTCACCTGCCATTTTGGTTCTTGGAGAACAAAGATATTTGCAAACCACTAAAGTGTTACAGAAACCAGAACATTTAAGAAGAGATTCAGGTTTTCCAGTTTAAGCAAACATAATGCCCTGAAAAGTAAGATACAGGAGTTATACACATTTATAACTTAGCTGAAATGGTATGTACAAGAAGCAAATAAGAAAAATGCAATGTACAATTCAACATAATTAATATGTAGTTGAGTTCTAAACTGTTCAAAGTAAATCTTCCAGAACAATATAATCCAATAACTTCAGATTTTGACACTACTGACAAATGTGTTGTTTTACAGTAAGTTTATTTTAAGCTGTAAAACCAATATGAAGCCTTGGAGTAGTAACAGAAATGTACCCTTTCCACAGCTGGCACAACAGCAAATGCTGCAATGCATGAGAACGTGTTTTATTGTTTGAAGCCTTATGAATGCATTTATGTGGAGGGACAAAGTGGGGGGGGAGGGAGGGGTGTTTCCCTTGATAGATTGAAAAGGCTCTTCCTGGGACATTGGCCCAGGAAGCCTAGTTTTTCTGAAGACTTGAAGCTGGGAGATTTTGTATCCTTCTCCCTGATATGGATCCCCCAAGTAGTTACTGGTTCCCTTTTGAAAGGCTGCTTCTTTTGAAACCTGCCTTCTGAAAGCCCTCTTGCCCTTCTCCTTCTCAGCCCTCCAAATCAGTCTCATATATTGCCTAAAGAGGAAGTAGAGTCATAAAAGACAAATACCTCAGGGACTGTCCTTCATCAACACTGAAATGTTGTCTGAGAATTTACTATTATCTTAGTCCATAATTTTTCTAGACAGCCTATTGCTGAATTAAACCAATATGAACATCAAAGCTATGTCCCAATAAACAAGCAACATGCACTGCTCTGTATACCAAAAAAAGTCACATAGTAAAATTAAACAAAAAAGTCACTAAATGAACATAAATAACCTCTTGAAAGCACACCTGTTTTCTATTTCTCAAGGAATTTACGATTTGTAATGTATAATTATTTATGTAACTCACACTTTAATTATAGATTATTCTGAAAAATCTGAGCTTAACCACATTTTAAATCATGCAATAATAGAATCCTATGACATAATTATGTTTGTCCATTTAAGATACCTTTGAAAATTAATTTACATAGATTTCACAAATTATATTTTTCTATGAATATATAAAACTTAAACATGCATTTTCTACAACTCATATTGAGTGAGCCCTACTACACGTCACATATATTTCTACTTCTTTATCTCTTACTTTTGTAAAACTCTATAAACCTAGTACCTTGCTTGCCAACAAACAGGCAGACCATATGGCTTTCTTATATTCGGTACTTTAAGATGACCGATGTTTCCTAATATCTGCATAACTCTGCAGATTTGCATCCTGGCAAGTGAAGCCAAAAGGCATTGCACCTTCAGAATATTACAAACTGCAGGCACACGGGGGAAGATTCTGTTACCTGCTTCCTAGACTAAAAGAGAAGCCATCTTCTGACAATCTGAATACTAAGATTATTGTTATGCCTAAAACTCCATAAAATGTACAGAAACAGGGAACGCTCTCAAACAATGAAACTGAGATCTTCTTATGCAGCTTTCTTCTGTGAAAAGGTTTCACCATCTATTTTATTTGAATTTGTGCAATAGCTCAACAGATAAATTAGTAGAGCAGTAGAAACCTGCAAACTGAATCAGATTTGAGACAAAAGGCAAAAAAATTATCAAAGGTTATAATCTATAATGATATGCCATTTCATCACTTAATGCACAGAAATAAAAACATACAATATGATGTCCAATGGCCTTGTAAAGGTCCAATTATTCCCTGGCAGGCAGGTATGCAAGGTCAAAGAGCTTAAACCAACAGACTAACACAGTGTCACAACAATACTTTCCCTCCTAGAAGTCAGGTAAACTGTTACATTTCTGAATGCGAAACAATTCCAGTGAACAGTAAACTTATAGGGCTCCCCTTCTGCTAGCAAGAAGTACTGGATAGCTTCCTTCATGGTTCTCTAGTAGCTCCATCTTACAATTGTTAACTATATATGTCCTATGAAATTATTAAATGTTTATTTCCTAATGTCAAATCAATTATTAAGCACATAAGAAGCCATATGAATGTTTTATATTATTCATTTCCATTTGCCATTTGGTCTCTTGACTTCAGGAACATCAGAACAATATGATGATATATAAAATTAGCATTGCTTAGTTTCAGTCTTCTCAGAAACATTAATGTTTTTATTGATAACTGTTACTTCCCATCACAGAGAAGAATATTTCCACATTCAGTTCTGCACATTCATTCACATGGCTTGCACTGCAAATATCATACTGCATGTAAACCACACAATAATCTTGATGAAAACTACCATCAGCTCAGCCTTCGTACTTGTGCTGGTTTAGAGGAAAACCAGCAGGAGAAATGAGCTCAACACGAGAGAGATTATAAGTCAGAGCTACAACTTAATAATAATAATACAGTAAATACACTGACACAAAGGGAAATTGCTTTCAACTCCCCAAACCCAGCAGTATAACCCAGTGCCCTGGGGTACACACTCAAAGGGGTTTGTTAGCCCTTGTGCTGAGACCCACGTGGCTCCCCCAAGTCCAAAGCAAAAGGAAGTGAAAAACCTGTTGGTGCAGGTGATGGCTGTAGTCTGGTCAAGANAATTGTCCCCTCTAAGAGGAAAAAATTACTACAGGAAATGGAGTTAAGAAAAAGAAACTAGCAGGAAAACAAGAGTTTCTTAAGGTTCTTCCAATAATTCCAGGACACATCCCGCCTCTTCTACTCTATACTGCGTCAAATCTCTCTCATAAATGTTATAATAAATGCCTAAAGAAAGAAATAGGCCAAGATTGTTATCCCCAGATGTTTTAAATTCTGAGACTACTTCTCCAGAAGAAGACTGGAAGGATAAAAGATATTTAAATAGCAAAAAACTGTGCACTTTTATAATACAAACAATGCATCTCTTCCGCTTTTAGAAGAATTTCTGGCACAGGTTAAAGTAAACTGTCATTTAAAACAGCTCAGTAGTTCCCGGATGTTCAGTAGTCCACAGGAATAAAGAACTAAAAAGATGCTCCTGAACCACTGAAGTCCATGTCCTTGTTATGGAAGATGCTGAATGACTCTCAGCTAAGGGCAGTATTCCACTTTAAAACCAATTCATTATTTTAATCCTTATTATCCTGAGGATATTAGCCATTCCACAAACCCAAAGCCCTAATGGCTATGCGATTAATTCCAATTTTCAGTTTAATTTTCATTAATGGCCAGCTGATTTTTATTTGTGTTTGTATGTTTATCTTCTGTTTATCTTTCATAGGTTCTCCTCAAACCCTTGTCTGCAACCACAGACTATCTGTAGATGGCAGTCACATCACTCTCAACATTCTTCTTCTCTGAAGATCTATACCCAAGACAAGCTCATTTTCTTTCACAAAACTCTCCTTTATCCTAGTAATCTTCCTTGATACTCTCTACATTTATTCCAGTTTCAGTTTATCTTTTAGAATAAATGTGACTAGAAATGTACATAGTCATCTTTAGCTGGATACTTTGCCATCATAACTGAATCTTTTCTGGACACATGTCCTAATGATCAGTGATGAACTAATGCTTCCTTTCTTCATTCTGCTTCTCCTTGCTCATTTTCTCCTGATGAACTCAGAATATATGTGAAACTTCTGCTGTTAATCCCCAAATGCAGGCACCTCACATTTCCTATTATTAAATTTCATCTTGCTGCTATTACTGCAGTACTCAAGGTCAAGCTTTTCTTCCCCATAACACTGTGATCTTTCTCTGCATTGAATCCTTGAACTGGGTCATCAACAAATTTCATTATAGCAGTGACATTCTGTCACCCCATCACTAGTAAAAAGCACTAATAAAGGCAAACATTCTCCAGAGAGCTCCCTGACAAATCCAGCCAGCAATCTTCCTCTCGCCTGAAGCCATCTGAAGTCACACTATCTCCATCTCCCTTCACCTACATGTACAGTGACTTCAATAATGGTCATCTTGTCTACCAGTGCTCCTAGTCTTCTGTTTGGCACTAAAATAGATTTTTAAAACCCCAAAACACATTCCCTATTTAAAACAGTAATCAGTTCTCTTTCCACAAACTATCACAATGCACTGCCATGACATCACAAAGGTTAAGAATGGCATGTTAGTTGTGCCAACAGGGATTCCAAGGCTCCACACACTATTTTATTATATTAATATACTATATTAATGATTTTAATAACTGGCAGGTCTCTAATAGTTTATGTTTTTCTTGTCTTCAATACAGATATAGTCATACCAGACTTGATAAACACGCTTAAATGTCTTGCTATTAAGCCTATGACTTCACATGTCCCTAGAAAATGTATTAACATAAAAAATCATCTGTTCTTCTCCCTCTTCAGATACAACTGAAAACATGGCACATACTTGTGGATTGTGAGTTTCATCTTTTTTTAAAAAGATAATATGCTAAAGCACAGTATCATCTGCTTGGCAGTATCTTCCCTTTTAACACAACCCTCCTGGTTTTCTTCACGTCCTTTTTCAGGTGACTACCTACAAGGTAAATGCTTCTCCAAGATTTGATTCCTTGTTTAGGATACTCACTCCTGACAATCTGATTAATCTTGAACTTAAAAAAATGTGAAGTATCCTCCCCACTCCAGATCGCAAAGCAGTGGTATAGCATCAACTTATCCTCACTTGCCTGTGCTATGGGGCCTTCACTGATATCTGCCTTGCATTCTTCAAACATCAAAACCTTTTTTGATTTTTTTTTTGCACTGCTTAACCACAAAACTTGTTTTAATACTTAATGGCTGGCTTTAGATATGGCAGGTTCCAAGCAAGGTGTGGAAATGTAATTCCTTACAAAGACAATCGTTCTCTTTCTGCAGACCCATCGGCTCACCCCATGGCCCAATACAGGAACCAATTATCACAACCACAGAAATTCTGTGTAGGCCCTCACCCCCCAGCACACAACAGACTGATATCCTCAGGTGCTAAGACAATATTAAAAAAATGGAAATTATAAATACTAGGGCATAAAATTTTGCCTGCACTTCATAAACCAGGACTGCCCCAAGGCCTGAACTGAACCATTCCATATCAACACATTAAAACAAAGCAAACAAGTGCTTTAAATTCAGCTCAAAAAGTAGAATTTAGGTTAAAATAATCACACATATTTTCTACACACATCACTGGATATTTTTTTTAAACCCTGAGTGTCAAATTCCGCTTGAAGTAGTTTCTGTGCTGTAACTCAATACAGAGAAGGAGGAACACATCTGGTGCCTGTGCCGCGCAAATGTATTTATAATTAAATGGAATTGAACACCAAAATCCTGCAATGATAGAATTCATTAGACTAGCATAACACTGTATAATTACTCTTTTTCTATATAATCTATGGCATGCTTTAAGAGCTCTCTTTATCCATTGATATCAATGTGCTATGACATATTTACATACACCCTGTATAAAAGGCTAAGTAATAGACATGTCAGAGGGTGACATGGAAAGGTGACTTGTACAATAACTACACTGTCAGCGAAACAAGAGGAAACTAATTTAAAATCATTCCCTGGCATGAAACTCTACAGATAGGTACTGGATTTACATTTTGAAAGGAAAGGTACTTCATTCTATAGTAGGGAAGAGTCCTAACACGACAAAATCAATACAAAACCTTTTTTCACCAGAACTCCTTACTCAGCTTGCATGCCTTGCATTACTAGCTCTCCACCAACGCAACATCCAGAAATATCCACACAGACCTTGCTAAGTAAGCACTGCCCTTGGGTCTTTCCTCACTGAAACCATCTCCACACATTACTGCTCACACCTTAGACTTGGAAAAATGTTGCCAGCAGAAAATTTCTGTCTCTGAGCCTTGGCATGACTGCCTTTGCTCTATTTCCTTCCTACCCACCTAGGTGTCTTGCGATTCCTAGCAGGCAGCCAGTTTCCCTCCTGGACTGTAGCACAGTGTTGCGTGTGAAGGTCCTACAAAAGCAAATAAGTTCCCTGGGACACCAGGGAAAAACAGGAGCTCCACTGCCAAGTGTGGCAGTGACAGAAACTTGGGCTGACACCAATAAGAGAAGGTTGCCACAGGTTCTCAGGTACCAAAGACACTGGCCATCACTGTTCCAATTTTTTTCATGCTAAGTCACTCAACACTTCCCTAAGGCAGGCTCCCTCTACCTCTCCATGTACTTGCTGTTCTTCATTGTGAATACAGAGGAGTACGAGAGATTGGACTACCCTAAGAGGTAAGTTAGTTAGTAAGGTTGATAGTGCAAATATCCTGGCTTCTATCATAAACAGATTAGTGATGACACCCAAGCAGTCCAATAACAGTAATAGGCTTTGGATCAGGTTCAGCAGCCAATTATGGAGCCAGCATGGGGCTTGCCGACTGGCCCAAGGGACAAAGCAACTGTCCACAGCTGCACTGTCTTCCCCCTTCAAACAGTGGCCAGACACCTACCTGATAACAGCTTTCTCTCCAAAGCTGTAGCTGCAACTAAGGAAGAGTCAAGGAAATGGAGACTGATAAAAGCAGTCTGCAGGGACAGTAAAAAGATAACTGTAACCAATTACGACTTGCACTTACTTCCCATCAGCCTACAGGTTTCTAATAAAAAAAAAAAACAATGGCCCTGACCAGCCACTTCATTTCCAGCCCTCTACTAATCGTGGAAGTTATTTGAGCTATGTGCCCGCAGGCTCAGGAGGAACTGCTCTGCATTGAATACATATTGAGTTCCTAACCAAAATAGTCTCTCTCAAGTGGTATTTTTATTGTAAACAAAAGCTGCAAAAGTTCACACCTAAGGTTCCTTAAGACAACAGAGAAAAACTATATTTAGCAGTTGCAAACAGCTGAGAGACACATGAAAATCATTAAGCCAAAGTTTAAAAGATGCAGGGTTCTCACTCAAAAGGAGAAGGTTTGTGCACAAATGACAGAATAACATCCTTTTTTCTATCAACTGTGGTATGCAAAAAAATCTATCTTGCAATAGTTATCAGTACAATTAAGAAATGCCATATTAACAAGCTTGAGATCTGGGGACATGAAAGGTATGATGAAAAGGGTATTCTTAAACTCTGCTGGACCAGAACAAAAGTTGGGCTGTAATTTGAAGAAAATTAAAATAAAGCACTTGTTTAGAAAGTAACTGTGCATGAACTGGCTCTTTCTTTTATTTTCATAATTTTCTCATTAGTTATGTTGACAGAGACATATTTGAAACCAAACCAATTTAAATTTTACATCATATCTCCTTTCTTTCAGAAAAAGCATAAAGGAACCACAAAACCACCCTAATATGCCAAGCAGAATGGTTTAAAGATTCATAAAATGTAAAACTTCAACAATGAAGCTGTTGATCACTGGGAAAGAACTTTACATAATTGCTTTCATTTATGATTATAAGAGAGAACACCGATTATTGACCTGCACCTTCTCAATGCAGAGCAAACAAAACACCAGCATCACAGGCATACCTGGTAGTATTTTATTGCTCACAGCTCTTTTTCAGATGTTCAAAAACATCAAACCTGCAATTAGTCTATTGTGTAAGGTGTCAAATTCCCAGAAATATTCCCATATTTCCACAGTTTACTCTTAACTGATACTGGACAAAAGTATGCCTACAAAAGCAATGCACAAAGTGCACTGCTAATCAAAGGAGAAAAAAAGTGGGTTTGGGGAAGTGCCAGGTCCCACTGCAGGAAGACACATGACCTCGCACCCCCAGTAGTGGCCAGGGGCCGTTCTGGCACAGCACCTCCTCCTGCCACATGCCAAAGTCATCTGCCACCAGGCCCAGGCATTTTGGAAAAGCCTTGCCCGCTCTCGGCTGGAGCCTGCACAGCACTCAGCAAGGCGGCTGCCCGGAGCCAGCTGCTGCTGGCAGAGCAAGCGATGTAGCTCCCTCCCAAATATCCTCTTCTCCAAGCAACATTTGCACGCAAAGCCCGAAGCAGACTGAAACATCAGAGCAGTTGTGCCCTGGCAACCTGCAACAAGACAATGCCTTTCCTCAGAGCACTATGGTGCTTCCGGCCTTGCACAGCCAGGCACATCCTTGGGATACTGTGGGAGTGCCTACACTTTTCCCTAAGAGGAAAGCAAGAAAGGGCAAACAATCTTCATGGGCTAAACACAATCCCAGGACAGAGACATCAAGATCCTTTTTAGATCTCTTCTAGGCCATATGCTTTTGAAAATCATTGCCCCATCTTTCAAATACCAAAATCAAACTCAGTACAATTTGCAATAAAAAAATAATACAGCTAATTAAATACTTGCACCTAAGCTTGAAAGTCTGAAATATTCTAGCACCACTTCCCACAAATGGCAATGAAAACAAATGAAAGAAGTAAGACTACGTGAAGTATCTAAACCTGATACCGCAAAGACACAAGGACTCCCAAGGTGACATCTGTATCTAGAGAAAAGTACTTAATGTTCTGATTTGCTTGTTATTACATTCAAGTGTGGCATGATATGTCAGTTTCAAATACTGAAAAGAAAAATCAAAGAAAGAAACAAAACCCTTCAAAACCAACCAACCAACCAAAAAAACCCACCAAAACCAAACCAAAAAAAAAAAAAACCAAAAAGAAAAGAAACACCCAGAAAAGATATTTCTTACATAATTAAACCCAGAACCATCCAAGAAAATGAAAATATTAAGTCACCCACAAAGGTAAGGGCTCCAAAAGTATTATCAACATACACCAGTAACTTAAACAAATTTAATTAAAGAGTTCAAGGGAACTACTCCCATACTTAAAGTTCAGTATTTGCA
This sequence comes from Sakesphorus luctuosus, assembly GCA_013396695.1. Lineage (NCBI taxonomy): Eukaryota > Metazoa > Chordata > Aves > Passeriformes > Thamnophilidae > Sakesphorus > Sakesphorus luctuosus. The sequence continues at coordinate 128,762 of VWZD01002452.1, forward strand.
TAAATCTTTGCAAGATCTCAATAACAAGTCAGAGATTTTGTCTATCTCAAAGACCTAGAAGGCATTCTGGATAAAGCAATACCATTTAAAGGTTATACTAAACTCATGCAATCAGCACAGAATTTTCAGAAGACACATTTATATGTTTAAAAGATTTTTTTTCCATCCTTTAAAGAGTTTTAAAATTACTATATCAGGAGTATTCCCATGTAGAGCAGATTGGGGGAAAGAAAATAATATCACAGAACACAGAGGAATTGATCAGGTACAGCACATCATTTATTGACATTTCAAAAGTACTGCTATTAGGGTGCTATTATATTTTGCTTTGTCTTCATTACAAAATTTAAAAAACGTGAAGGGTACTTCACTTCTTCTCTACTCATTCATTTTCCTAGACAAGTAAGCAAACTCCCAGTTCTTTCTTTCTCATGTGTTGCTAGAGAACATCTTGAAGACCACAGAAAGCCCACACTGAGAGCAGAAACATTTTAAACTGAAGAAGATAGCATCAGCAGTGTTGAACAAAGCTAGCATTTCTGCCATATTAATTGGTCACTAGAATCAAATACTCAAAGAAGTTGATGATTGGAATCAAATACTCATTATGTAAAGGAGCTTAAAAATATAAAAGCAAAAGCCTTCAAATATTTCCTAATATATCCTAAGTATGCACATCTCTGGTATTTGTAAAATAGATGCAGGGAGTCTCAGCATGCAACCACTTAGTCACAAAAACATTTTATGAGATGTCCCACAAAAATAAATGTGAATGCTTTTGTACAGAATGGTTCTTGGAAATTTACCCAGTGGAAATAATATTAATAAAAATTATAGTCTTACCTGGTCCCAGGGACAGATGATTCCTCCAAAACACATAAAGAGATATCCCATGGCAACAAGACACACCCAGACCACCAGAGAAAATATACGAAGCAGCTTCTTAAATACTGGTTCTACGCAGACAAGGATAAATATAGCAAAAAAAATTGCTAGGGCTGTTGGAACAGTTATTAAAAATGCCACGTGTTCTTCAACTTCCTGGAAACAGAGGAAAATGAAAAGAAGTTAAAAACTAATGTACTTAAAGGTCAGACAGAAATAATATACTCTAAACTTATTGTACATGGAGATCACAGAAAGGCATGACTGGATATCAAAAGTAGTTAAACCAAAATGAGATTTCTTTCACTGTAAGAAGCTGTTCATAACTAGAACTGTAATTATTAACCACAACACTGCATGCTACTTCTTTTACTAACATGAGCTGCACAGGGTTGTGAGAAGGCTGTGCAATATCAGGGAGGTTGCATTAGATAGCTAGTTCCAAGTGCAGTCTGTAGTGGCCCCACTGCCTGTGGCCAACCAGCCAACAACTCCACCACAGGCACACACACAGAACTGAGAGGGGCTGATGATGCACGAATGGAAGCTTGCAAAAGCACGGACCCATAGGAGCAGGAAGCCTGGCACACCCTTGCAGAACCTCTATACTGCTCTGCAGACCAAAGAGGAAAGACCCATCACATCAGGGGAGATGCTGGAGACGAGCCAGGCAGCCCTATCTGCTCCCTGTGTGAAAACCAATGCAACTAAAAAACTATGATGGGTGATAGTAACCGTTGACTCTCTTCTGAGAGGTACACTGGCACCCTTGCGCCAACCTGACACACTCTAGAGTTGTGCTGCTAACTGGAGACTCATATCAGGGATGTCACCTAGAGACTACCAAGCCTCATACAGCCCACTATTGCCCATGGCTGTTGCTTCACCAATGGGAGCCAGGAGCAGTCTGAGGAGTATGAAGAAGGATTACAGAGGGTGGTGGTAAGGGACTCAAGTGCAGGTAGTTTATTCACCAATCCTCACCAAATTAAAGTTGCCAAAGGAAGGGAAACTCAATCCATTCCACTCCTAGAAGTTTGATGCCAGAAAGAGGTACCCTGAGTCTGAAGAAGGATTGCAGGTCAGCCAGAAAAAGTAATTCCAGCCACTTTAGCCAGAAGATGGCTATGGGGGCCCAATTTCAATTCCCCTGTGCAAGTACACACAAGCATGGGAAGTAAACAAGCAGAGTTGGAGACACGAACATGCCTGCAGACCTATGATCTTACCGTGGAGATGTGGTGGGATGGCTCCTATGACCACAGTGTTTGAATGGAAGGATACTGGCTCTTCAGGAAGGACAGGCAGGGCAAGACAAGGAGAGGGTGTTTCCCTCTATTGCAGGACCAGCAAGAATGCATGGTGCTTTGCCTGGGGATGGATGAGGAGCTGTCCAAGGGATTATAGGTCAGTGTCAAAGGTAAGCAGACACAGGTGACCTTACAGTGAGGGTCTGCTACAGGTTGTCCGACCAGGAAGACTGAGCAGATAAGACCCTCTATACACAGATAAGAGCAGCCTCATGTTCACAAGCCCTGGGCCTCATGAGGGACTTCAGCCATCCCAATATCTGTTGGAGGGAAAACACAGAAAGCACAAGAAACCAGGCAGTTCCTGGACTGCACTGATGGTAACTGCCTTTTCCAAGTGATAGAGGAGCCAATGAGGAGAGATGCTGCTCTGGACCTTGTTCTCACCAGCAAGGAGGGGCTGCAGCAAGTCCAGAGGAGGGCCATGAAGATGATCAGAGGACTGGAGCATCTCTCCTATGAAAATGGGCTGAGAGAGCTGGGGTTGTTTAGCCTGGAGAAGGCTCTGCGGAGACCTTATAGCACCTTGCATTACCTAAAGGGGGCCTAAAATATGCTGGGGAGGGACTTTTTACATGGGAAGGTAATTATAGAATAAGGGAGAATGGTTTTAAACTGAAAGAGGGTTTAGATTAGATATTAGGAGGAAATTCTTCACTGTGAGGGTGATGAGGAACTGGAACAGGTTGACTAGAGAATCTGTAGATGTCTCATCCCTGAAAGTGTTCAAGATCAGGTTGGATAAGGGTTTAAGAGCTGGCCAAGGGTTAGCACTAGGTGATATTTAAGCTCCTTTCAAACCCAAAGCATTCTATGATTTTATGATATTCTTTGAAGCAGATTGGCAAAACTGTAAATCCCACTACAGTAATGAATCAGGCCACTAGGACTGAGGAAATTAAAAGACAAATCCAACCTGCAGAACTGGAATAGCCTTTTTGCTCTAGAATTCAAATGATTTCTGTGATTAGTGTGGTTTACACCACACTTGAAATTCAAGCATCCATACTGAACAGTGCAGCTGTTAAAATGCCTCCCAAATCAACTATGTGTCCACAGGTCTATAAAAGCTTTTTTGACAGCGATAGTTACCAAGTACTATACATCTTGTTTCTGCTTAAAATATTTCTCTGGAAGCACAGACTCTGGATTACATATATATGTATATTTTCCAAGCAACTGCTTATTTTGAAATGTACCAACAACACCCAGAGCAAGGACTGGAGTATAACTTGAAGTAAGATGCAGAATAATCAATATTTAAATGTATTTACAGAACTTACTTGGAAATTAAAACACCATCATCTCAATATCATCTAATTATGCATGCATTAAAAAAGAATAAATATTTGATTTTATATTCCTGTATGTGTTCAGAAATACGCCTGGTTGAAGTACAACAGCACTATATCAAAGTCTGGTCATAGGATCTTTAGTCATTCCCCAGCTGTTATGAATTCTAACAACCTCATTTGCAGCAACGTGCATTCCAAAAACAAGCACCAAATGCTACTGCTGCAACAGTATGAAATCCTCTACTAACCACACACTTCCTGCAAAAAAGCCTCAGATTCACTTTTCATGTTGATGACATTTTCAGAAGAATCGGAAAGTACTTATTTGATGATTTGTAAGACATCTAAGCACAAAGAAATAACATTTCTTTTTCCCTGATTTGTAGTTGCTTCCTTAGTGTCCTGATAAATCTTGTTTACCAATCAGTTTTCAATTTAAATACTTCATATTTTACTTAAAAGTATTTTGATGTGGTTTTTTTCTTTTCTTATGTGTATAAGACTTGCTCCAATTAAATCAAAACCAAAAATTTACAAACAAATTTGTAAATTTACAGAAATTTACAAATGCTGCCATCACTTTTTGTTGCCTTTTTTTCCCTCTGACCTATCAAGTTTTATGGCTTGATATCTAGCAATGGAGTAAGAATCTGTCGCCCTCCTCTCTCAATTTCTCTGTTTTCCTTTCAGCCCTGCCTACGTGTGTACTGCACACTGTGACACACAAGCTGCACCAAGCGAGCTCCAGCCCAGGAGTACTCACTGCCTCGGCAGGTTCAAACCAAGGGAAACACTACAATGAACACCCACATCTGCCCACACAGTCTGCAGATGACCTTTCATATGCCCTACTCTGCCCAACAAAAGTCAGCTCATCTTTCACGTCTTATTTTCAGTTCCCTTTTAAATTCACGAAGTCACATATTTAAGCAATTATTATTGCAACACTGATGATCAGGATATAAGCAGAAAAAGAGCTGAGAAACTGTAAGTGATGGTGCTAACTTTGGAATGCAAACGTTAAGCTTCCAAATAATAAATACACACATGAAGGCTTTCAAGGACATGGGTAGTCATACTGAAAACAAAATGTGGTCTTGAATTTAGGCATAGAGATAAGTGTCTGCAAGAGTACAGAACTGCATGGAGTAAGATACATGCAATCTTGCATGGTAAGACAAAAAATACAAAACCTATCTCGTAGTAGTAAGAACTACTGATTTATGTATCTGAATTTTGTGATTTTTGATCATTCTCACCTCTGAAATTTGGTTCAGTTAATTGTCACAGAATATTCTGAGTTGGAAGGGACCCACAAGGATTATCAAGCAGCTCCATGCTTTAACCAGCTGAGCTAAACTCAAGAGTCAATTGAATTAGTAATGTCACAAACAATGTCAGCCTAGATGACACCAAAAACATTTAACTTCAAGCTCTGACTTCCGCACTTCCAAATAGGATGGCTAAACTCTTGCTGCAAGAGAAACGAGAGCCCTTACAGGTGACAGGACAACAGTAACTTCCTTGTACCATCTGTCACACAGCCCAGGTCACAGCACCGAAGAAAACCACAAGCTCCTGGAGGAAGCCAAGACTGTGGAAAACCACATATTTAAATGATGGCAAAGGCATTTCATTGATAACAATCTTGCTATAAAGATACTAGCAGGAGTATCCAGATGCACTTCAACTGCATGCTTCTCCAAATCAGTAAAAAAAAAAAACCAAAAAAATCCCCAAAACCACAAACAAACGAACAAACAAAAAACTACTGTACTTTCTGTGAGGACCTCAGTTCCTAAGAAATCAACAATATTTAGATATCAGTTTAGAGCATATGTAAGCTCATGCAGCTACATATTTTATATGTATTCTATAATTAGATCAACCCATTAAAATGTTTCTCCCAAATTAACAGCTAATCAATTACCTTTTTTATGCACACACTGATCTTAACACTTAGCCGAGCCATTCTGATCACTAGATCTAAAATTTTACTTCTATTTTCTCCCCTTCTCAGGTTGCCTACTACCTAATTTTACATTTTATTTTGATTTAAACATATGCAGAGAGAAAAAAAAATTGACCAAAATGTATCAACTCCTCAGCACAAGTAACAAAAGCACCTCACTGACTGCTGTGGGGTGTCACCTCTCAGAGCTAACACAGAACAACTTGCTGCTGCTGTCACAAACACTTGCACCATACCCTGTACAAATTCTGAAGTAAAATTGAAATTTAAATACTGAATAGCTTAAACATCAGGCAACTTATAAAATAGATGCGAAAATATACCTTATTACAATCTGAATCCTTTACAGAAAGCCTTACTGTCTACAGGGAGACTTTTCACAATCCTGCCTGTAAAATACATGCTAATGCCAGGCCAACAAAAGCAGGCCCTGTAAGGCAGAGGTTTATTTTGGAAACTGCTTTTAACTATATTTTCCTATTACTTCAGATGAACTAAATCTTTAAAGAATTGTAACTTTAAGACCAAGACATTTAGAATTTGTAGCTTCCTGATCAATATGTGTAATAACCAGCATGTTTAGCAGGTTAAAAGTTGGTGTTGCAAAAACAAATCCTGAAGGATAACTGTTTTGTTAATTTAACCATTTCCCAAAGACCTGGGGGAAAAAATGAAAAAAAAAAAACAACAATCAGAAACCCAAACACTTTCCTTCCCTTTTCCCCCCCCTCTAGTTTCAGAAATTAAAATACACCAGACATAGTGGAATTAAAATATCAGCATGACACTTGTGAACATAATAGCTAAGCCTGCAATAACATGGATCTTACCTGACAGCTCTGTCTTCCTGAGTGTTTTCTATCTTGCTGTCTTTTAATTACTGAAGAAATTAAAAAGTCTACTGTTGGAAATTTTTCCAACCCCCACAAGTTCTTCAGAAGTGTGATAATCTTGTTATCACCACAAAATCTGAAGAGTGACTTTCACTCATCTTTACAGAGCCCACAACCTTTTCTCATTCTGCATCCTGTTCTTTCCCAGATAATGCCATGCCCTCAGTTTAATTTTAAATGGAAAAGCTGTTGTAGAGCACTTCACTGTTATATATGTAAATATACAGTTAGATGAAATAATCTATAAAAATGAACAGAGAGGGAGTTAAAAGACCGGTTTTAGCATAAAAATCTTTTAAGATGGCCTCTCATTCACTTGATACTTTTTCATTATTCTTTTTGTCTATTGAAATTCAACAGCAGCCTATATACAGAAGACTCCTTCTGAGAGATCTAAAATATCACATGCTTTGTATTAATTCAATTTACTACATTAAATTCCTACTAAAATCACTTTTTTCTGAGATCAATGAAACACTTTCTAAATGAAAATATAAAAACAAGGCAGTAACATTCTTCACACATTGATTTTTTATTTCATACATCTATTCAATTTTCAATCTCAATTTTCACTCTCTTAAATTTCATACAGCTATTTTAAAATATGTTGAGTGCTAAACAAAAGTTACAAGGCTCAAGGATTACTAGCTTATTGACCTCTCAATCAAAACATGAGAGCATCTTCCTTTAACCAGACTAACTGACTGAAAGAATCTGTTGAATTTTCTTTGTAACAACAACTCCGGATTTTTCCTCTAGAGCCCTTTCCAGGACTTGAGGCAAGGATTTGCAGAAGACACAATCACCCTTCTCTTTGTAAAACTGGAGAGCATTTCAGTTCTCTAGTACCTCAAGAAATAGTTCTCTACAAAAGCTGCAAAAGTTTTCTGGCTACCTGTGACACTTCTAAGGGTTTATATTTTAGTGAATTTGCTTACAGCTGATGCACTGTGTGCCATCTGCTAGATAGCTGGAACAATCTCCATTTTATTAGGAGGTGCCTTGCCCTACTTCTGGCCAAGCAGCTGTGCAGTTCCATCTAGGACTTCATCATTTAGGACAACAACTGAAAACTTTTCGCCAGAAGTCTCAGATTTCTTTTCCATCAGTTGCATCAGTATTAGTCCATCTTCACTTCGGAAATGGTGGAGTGTCTTTAAGGCCAGATGCTATTTCCAAGTCCACATTGTATTTTCTGGATCTGCAACTTCGAAAAACTCCTCTGCCTTTTGTGCCTACCAATTATGTTGCATAATTTAAAACTTTGCTCAATTTCTTGCTTAGCTTCCTGGTTAGAAGCTTTCTTTTCTAGTTGTTTTTTCATTTTATTTTTTTTAAATCTTCCATTGAGTTTTGTGCAAAGTATTCAAGACACTAGCAGAAAATTAATTGAACCACATCTTTCAATCAAAGTGTCCAGAAGTTTGTGTCAACAAAGCTTTTGATTGTCACTAAGGGCCTCTATAAGTGCATGCCTAAAATTTTTTTCCTTCTGATTCAGCATTCCCTGTCTGTCTTAGTAGATCGATGATAACACCATCAGGTTCAAATCCAGTTGTTTCATGATGTTTATTGTATTGAGAAATTCAGTTCTGTCTATTAATGAGTCTGATGTGCAGCCTACACTTGTTAGCAGACAGTGTTATCTGACTCCTCACTATACACAATCAGTCCAGCAATTGGCACATCACGCAGTTCAGGTAATTCTAACGGGCATTACAACTGCTAAGCTGCTGTGTGATGTCATCTGTAACCACAAGAAACAGTTCTGCATTCATGGTCATATTCTACACCATTTCATATTTGTTAGTATATGGGAACATTATTGGAGCAGCAAGATTTCATCCAAATCTTTCAGACGACATTCTGGCTACCTGGACCTTTCCCCAAACTTGAAAGCCATGAACAAATATGTGCTGCAAAATCCTAGCTGTATGAGAAGTGTGCATTTGCAACAGTGCAGTAATTCTGGTGAAATCCAACAGGAACAGTTTTTTGATTTCACAAGGGTCTGTCCTCCTTAGCACACAGGGCTAATAGTGATAATACAGTGACCAACCACATAGGTCTCGTGAACACCCTTCTTGTGAACACCTATGTGCCTGAATATAGAGAATACAGAGCCAGCATTTTTGCTGGTGGACTTTTTTTAGTGAGTCAATTTATATATAGGTGTTATTTTATCTTCTAACTCACTCAGTGGAAAACAATTGCATCCATTTTTTTCCACGTTTGCCTGATAGCTATGAGCAAACCTCATCAGTCTCAGTGTTGTAGCAATGATTACCAGGAACACCAAGTCTTGACACACCAGAGATCACAGACTTCTCTGTTTAATGCAAAAAATGTCAGCCCTCTTAGAGGGTTTGGAAAGACCCCCTGAAGGTGTTGAGTCAAAGGCCATGGCTGCTATGCAAATAACAGTAACATACAGAAGTTGAAAGAAAAGTTCTGGAGGCAAAATTCATGTTGCTAGCGAAGAAGCAGAGAACTATGGTAGCATTCCCAGAAATGTTCCCAAAACAAGACTGGTTGACAAAGTTTAATAAGCAGCTAAGAAAATGTGTTCAAAAGGGAAATCAAAGAAACAGGGGAACTTTGGGAATAGAAGAAGAGTCTCTACAAGGTATCTGAGCTTAACATAAACTAGAAAAGAATGAATTTACTAGCCCTTCAAAGGTCAGAGGAAAACATTCAAACTGAAGAGGTTATAGAAACACAGTACATGATTTAAGAGAAGCAGTAATGTCAAAAAGACTTGTAAATCTCAACTAAATGAAGGGACAGACGTTGATTAACTCAAACAAGAATAAAACAGCAAAGGCGAGGCAAAAAACCCCAACTCTCTTTTTAAAGCTTTTCAGAGAAATAAAACACCCATATGAAAGTGTACTCTTCTCTGTAAGCCTAGGAAGCTAGATGGAAGAACTAAAATGCCTGTTGTTAAAGCATTATTTACACAACCGTCTTACTGAAAACTTGGTGGAAAAAAGGCCATCAACAGCATACTGAAAAAGTAGAAAAGACTGAAAGCCATGCACTTGAGTAGAAACTGAGGAAAGCCCTATACTAATAGTCTAGAAGAATTAACAAATAGCAAAAAGTGGCTATGAACCAAAAAAGAGACTGAACAGCATAGGTTCATTAAAGTAAATTACCTAGACAACTGGTCATCCAACCAGGATGGAAACTATTTGAGATTCTATGAAATACAAATATAAGCAAGGCCGTCAAAGAAGAAAACACAAGAGGTCAAGGGATAGTTAAGTGACACCCAGATAGATCACAACAGCAGAGGGAACCTGCTGTGTCTCATGCACTGTTGAAAACCAAAACAAATACATGAACAGAAAACACCCATAGGAACAAAGAAAAAACACCCAATCAGATATCAAGAAGTGAAAAGAACATGGCTCACTAAATATTGCCATTGAGGAGTTTCCTTATAACAATGACAAAGCTTGTTAAGTAAACAAATGAAAAACAAAACCCAAACACTAAAATTAAAAGGGGGAGCTATAAGCTTACAGATTAAAATATTTGTAGGTGGCCTGAAGACACTATAGAACTCAGGTATAGGCCAAAAAGCTAATCAATTTCCCAAAATGACTGAATTAAAACCAAACCACAACTGGAATGCCTAAATGGCCAAGTACGGAAGTTTCTAAAAATTATCTTTCATAGCAAAAAAAACTAAACAAAAAAACCCCCCACAAATAAAACCCACCAAACAACAACAAACACACACATAAAACAAACCTGGAAGGGTATAATAAAAAAGGATCATAAATTTACCAAGATTAATATAGACAGAATAATGCAGTCCAAGAAGAGAGCTTGCTTGGGAAATTATTTTTAGGAGTATAAAAATAAGTAGTAAATTCTTTTTGAAACATAATAAGGACTTGGCAGCCTGATAAAGGCTTTCTAAGTAAACAGATGATGCAGGTATTAAAAAGAACAGTTAGAGAAGAGCAGACTGTAGTAGACAGGGTTTGGTTGGGGTTTTTTTGTATCTGTGTTCAGTGTGGCATAATTCTAACTCCAAAATAATCAATACAGAGGGAGATCTCAGATGATCTGTCTTAAATTGGAGCACTGGTGTAAGGCATTACAGACAAAAGCAGCAACTAAAAATGTTAAAAAAAAATCACCACAAGCAGACAGGGTTCACCAAAAAGAGCCAACAAGCCTCAAAGGAGAAAGAGCTAAAGCTGTAGTACATGTAACCTCCATCAAAGTTCCCCAGCACACAAGGATGTGACGTGTTGCCAGTCTCTCCTGGGATCTGTCTCAAAGACTAAGGGAAGTACCAGCAAGCCTGGCTCCACTCCAGCCAAATTTGTTAAAAACAAAGGCACCGAAGTCCTGGGGAATTCCAGGGTATATGTTGTTTGGCATAGCCATAAACAATTTGGGAAAAAGGCTGAATAGCAATCTGACAAAGATAAGGGCCACATATGAAGAAACACAACAGGATCTCATTATAGTCAGTATGGAGCAAGAAAATGGCAGATGAATTTAAGCAGAGATGTATTTAAAGGGATGCAACTCAGACAAAGCAACCCTAATTTTATACACATGACAACAGGCTGTTGGTTGGGTATTAACACTTAGAAATAGAGATATTTGGTCTTTACCATAGGTAGACCCATGAAAACATCACTTTGGTGCTCACGAGCAGTCAAAGAAACAACTTAAAATACAGAACATAGGAAAAGAATAAAAAGAAAGAACATCATGATGCCACCACAATGCATGATGAACCCCGTAACAATTCTGGTCCAATCACCACTTCCAAATGAATGCAAAAGAAGTAGAAAAGAGATGTTTCCAAGGGTAGTCAAAGCTGCAATACAGTGGCTAGATACTAAAACAGTAACATTTGGTTTAAGGTTTCTTTTTCTACATGGATTGAACATAATTGTCCTTGGATACAGCTCTTTTGATGTTTAAAGGTAGTATCCATCTCAGACCAACAGGAATAACCTCCACTGGAGCTGTCTGCACACAACTGTGTAGACGGAACCCCATGACCTGTGACCATGCCTACTGTATCATATGCCATGGAAGAGAGGACAGACACCTATTCCTGACAAAAACATAGTTATTAGAATCAGGATGTGTGTACTCGTATATTTTATATACATAAAGATGCCATGTTAAAACACCATGTACTCAACCTGAACAGTGAGCACTTTCGTTACACATCCTCATTTGCCATATCAGGAGTTTTGTCTCTCTTGGTGTATTTTTTCCCAATGATTTGTATCTTCTCATCTTGTTAGCCACACATGACATATAAAATGTGTCAATGAATATAACTATGTATTTAATAAGCTTGGGTTCAGAGGGCCCACAGTCAGGAAACATAAGCAGAACTGTCATGGCTTTCAGTCATCCAGCAGCATCTCAATCGTCTTTTAGGCTGGAAAAGTTTTACTTTACAACACTTTAGACTATGAAAAACAAGATGATCCAACCCAGTTACTAGGGTAACCAGTGGCTACAATACTCAGCTGGTGCACTTCTAAAATTGTCCTACCCAGTGGCACTAGCTGGCAGCCACAGAACATAAACCATGTCCTGGAGAGCATGACAGTTGATTACATTCTACTCCCTGAAGTGTCCCATTCAGAAGAGGAAAGATACAACAGTCAGCAAAGTGAGCAAAAGTTTGTATTTTGATGAAACTAATTATTTCAGGCTCCAGAGCTAATTAGCAAGCACTCCTACCATTTAATTATTTTTTAATGCAACTATAATGATCAACATATTTTTCTTGTGTACTTTATATATTGGTTTTGAATTCCTCTCAAAAAATGTGGCTTAATAACTTAGTTTAGCTTGTTCTCAAAATCCTTCCTTCTCTTCTTCAAACTCTCCAATAAATGCAACTCCTATTTATACATGAAGATAATTTGAGAAAAACCCTTACAGAAAACGTGTATTTTGCAGTTAAGTATATTCAAAATATGTCATTATTGAAAGAGCTCCATCAGTTAAACATTGTGGATAATACATTACTTCACAAGACACAAAGACGTTTTTCAGATTAACTGCACTGTAACATGTTACTAAAAGTGAAATTATGGCCTTCTTTGTACCCATACAGATCCATGGAAGTCTGAAATACCTGTTCAGATTTGTGGAATTCAAAAGTACTCATTCAATTCTTTGAGCTATTTAATACTGACAGTCACATATCTTGGCTGTCACTTTTAAATCAAAGCTAAAAGGTGGCTTTCCCTCACTACTTTACTGCTGACATAATAACTTGAGAATCTCGCTGTAATCAAGAAGAAATGTCAAGATGGAGCTTGTTTAAAAGTAAAGATGACAAAATTGAACCAGGGAGCACATGAGTTTCAGCACATAAGGAAACTGTGTTCATTTTATAGGTATGTTTCATGAAGAAAAAGGTATGCTCAGGCTTCTTTCTTTAATGGGTCTTTTAAAAATACATTTTGCAAGAATATTCCTCAGATTTAACATATCAGCATAATAGGGTAGCATGAAAAATAGTTTTAATATTAAAAAGTCACTACTGTCATTGTGTAATTACTGTTCAAGTGTTTCCTAAGGTTTTGCAATTACATACTAAAACCAGTTGTTACCATTATCACAAAAATGTTCTTAAAAGTTTACTCCCCTAAGGACACTTTCACACTCTCATATGTCTCTCCATCCAACTGACTTCAAACCAAAGAGATTTCTTATTTCATTTTAGACTTCAGGATCAGAACCATGTTCTGCAATGGGTATTATTTCTATAATGATAAAATTTCAAATAAAGGTTACAAAGAAGTGAACTTACATTTGAAACACAACTGTGTCAAATAACATCTCAGGAGTAAAACTTTAGACATATTCACAGGAAACACAACAAAACTGATTCTCCAAATCCAGGCATTTCTGTTTTGTGTTAGCAGAGGGCTTATTTAACCAATACTGTTACCCCATTTCATTAAGGCACAGGTAAGAAAATATTAAAAAGCAAAGAAAACAAAAAGAATCTGGTAAAATGTTTCAGCATTAAACAGACATAAAATCACTTGGAGCAACTTTTTAAAATCACATCACCTATCAGTCAGGATTGGAAATTGCCAGGATGTGTTGGAGCAAAAAATAAGCCCCAGTGAGAGCCTACAGCCATCTTCTGGCTAGCAGGGTGCCAGTGGGGATCATAGGACCAGCTCCTACTGGTCTGGACAACCTACCACTTCCTAGGTCTTGACCAGAGGCAACTGTTCTCAGACTACTGTGTTACTACAAAGGGTAATCACAGAAACAGAATTCATCCACGTGCCAGGATATATAAAGCAAGAAGGAGTGATTTATGAGGAGCAGCTGAGGGAATTAGGGTTGTGTAGTCTGGAGAAAAAGAGGTTCAGTGGGGACCTTACCACTTTCTAGAACTACCAGAAAAGAGGTTGCAGCCAGGTGAGTCTCGGTCTCTTTCACCAAGTAACAAGCAATAGGAAAAGAGAAAATGGCCTGAAGTTGCAGCAGGGTAGGTTTATAGTGGATATTAAGAATAATCTCTTCCCCAAAAGGGTGAGCGGGCTGCCCAGTGAAGTGTTGGAGTCACCTTCCCTAGAGGTATTTAAAACATGTGTAGATGTGGCACTTACGGACATGGTTTAGTGGTGGATTTGGCAGTGTTGGGTTAATGCTTGGATATGATGATCTTAAGGGCTCTTTCCAACCTAAATGATTCTATGATTCTATAGGAGCAGGAGCAGTAACAAGCAGATGCTGAGCCAAGTTCAAAGAGTATCTGTTTTCCTAACACATGTCTCGGAAGAAATAAGGTGTCCAAGTCCTCAGCTTGAATTCAGTCTTGCTGGAAAAGGAGCTGGGGGGAATCTAGTCCTTCTAGGATTCTCCTGCAGGACTGACCAAATTACTAACAAACTGGATACAGGGATGTGGAAATTTTACCTGGAACACAAGGACAGCAATCCCACTTATCCAGTCAATGGGCAGGTTGACTGTGTGTGCGACAGCTTCTAGGGTCTTTAAAAGGTCACACAGAACAGTTCTAACTGCTTTTGCAAACTCTAGTGAGTGGATCTGAAAAGCTATCAGTCCACGTGCGACTCATGGGACTCCCCGACTAGCTGTGCCTGAAGCTATATGGGAAACACATACAGGCCAGAACACCTCTTACCCCGGCTGCTCTCTGGTGTATGCAACCAGAAGCCATTCTTCCTGCACTCTAGAGCACATCTTCCAGGTAAGAAAGGCTTCAGAACTAGAACCATGGATGGTGGAAGAAGTGAATGTTCAGACTAGCAGGTCTGAGAGAAAGGCTGAGAGGCCAGTCATGATGGTTGCTGCTTACTCTGCCTTTCCCGTGCACACACATGGAAGAGATTCACACCAGAAACAGCGAGGGGGTTTTATTTCATGCAGGCACCACTAAGAAAAAAGGTTCTGTTTAAAGACAAAAGATCATGTTTCTATACAGGTTGGAGAAATAGACAACTGGGAGGATCTGTGTAGAGACAGCCTCACACTCCTCTGCACAGATGGTGCAACAGTCCCTTCAATTTTCAGCACCATCTGAATAAGGTTCAGTGTCTGAAGGCTGCTTATTCAAAATATAAAAACAAAAGATCTGGAGAAGAAAATGCGTGGAGCTGGGTATTGGGTTTGTTGTTTTTGTTTGTTTTTCCGACAGGATCAAGACTGATGCTCAAAGGAAAAAAACTCATGGAAAAGGTATGTAACTGTGTTAATTCACTTATTCTGGGGTCCAGATCTCCCAAACCAGAAATTTAATCTGTTGCCATCTTATCATCACCACACATCAGTAGGGCTTGAGCTGACTTAATTCTTTTTGACATATGCAGAAGACACTATGGCAGTACATAACTGTTTGGGATCAAAGCTTGGCTATGATAGGGCATGTAGGCACAGAATGAAAACTACAGGTGTTCAGCTGCACTCGGTTCCTACGATGCCAGTACACCCAGCTGCTCAGGAGATTTGCAGAACATATCAATCTGTGTTAAGTGTCCAAGCCACCACCAGAGTGTAGTGATGCACAGTGCAGCCTGGAAGATTACAATGAAAGCTACTATTGTAACAAGTTTTCTCAATCACAGCATAAACGTATGGACTGTGATCTCTGGTTAATGTCCTTAATCTAGAAGACCTCTTGAAGGCTTGAAGAAACCTATTCACTATTTTTATAGAAGTTTTAAGATCTCCATAAATGAGTCAGATATATTTGTTTGCAACAAGGAACCTGAAACCAATTAAAAAAAAATAATGAAGATAAGCAGACAGATATTCCCAGGTCTGTGGCAGATCCACTATGAAGTTGCCAATACATGATTTGTGAATCCACATACCTGGCGTGATGCTGATAAAGACAGCAGACAATTGTAGTCCAATCCATCATCTGTCTTATTCCCATTGCACCACAGTAAACAACAGCTCTAGTCAGTATGTTATTTATCATTTCTGTCAGCTGCAGTAATGATTAGGAGTTGCAGATCCACCATTTTGAGTCACATTTTGTGACATTAAATAAGTCTTCCATTGCCAGGTATTCATAAAACTTTGATTTAAAACTTTAATTTATTATAATTACAATTCCAATTCAAGGCTAGGTAATAGCCATAAGAGTGGTTTTATCCAATTCTTATTCAGAATTCAAGTTATTCAATATGAAGGATGAAACAGAGGCATGGAAAGTGAGGTTGCCACCAACACCTCATTAACTTGACAGCTCTCTGTTTCCAGGCTTGTTAGGGACAGGCAAATGAGACAAGCTCTTAGCAGCACTAAAAGTAACCGCAGATGTACGGGAGTGTCATTAGCAAATAAAGAAGAAGCAGCAGCTCAGACTGATACAGTACTGAGGAATGAAACCAGACAGAAATCTAAGCAACTTCTGCTTAAGACAGGAAGGTACAGCAATGTTTCTGGCCTAACTAAGGAGGTAATACTGACTTACAGAAGTCCCTCTCAAAGAATCAAAGATATTAGTGGAAGAAACATTGGGCAAGGATACCAGTATCCTAGGACTGTATCAAAAATCCCAGCAACTATAGCTGCTAAATAGCCAGCAACCATAGCTAGAAGAATATATTACAATATGGTGTCTAGAGACAAGAAAAAAAAATAATTAGAAGCATGGGATTTCCTCATGGAATATTTTAATAAGGGACTTGCAAGAAGAACTGTGTATTCAATTATAACTGGAATTATGGAAATAAAAGGCATTGTAAGTACACTGATGTTTATTTTGAATTCTTTCTCATTTTGGCAGCAGGAATAATCTGGCAGAATGAGTTTAAGAAGAGGTAGGATACCTCCTGGGCACAACAACCGCAGCATCAAGCATTCAAACAACCTCTGCTTGTCCTTCAATTAGTGAGGATTTTCCTACTTCATTACCTTTGCTGTGGCTTAGCTCTCTTCTTGGGGGAATGGATATACTGGAGTTTGAAAACAGTACAGCAGATGCTTTAGTTTACTTTCAGTCTACAAGGATTCCAAGGAATGCTTTCAGACTTTGAGTACTCCTGGACTTTGAGAAAACAGTTGGTGCTCAAAAACCAAAAAAACCAGTAAATTATAAAGGCACAATCTCAAACATTTACTAAAATCGAGAGTACAAATGATCTTATATTATGGCTGTATTATTCTAGGCAATTAGGTTTTAACAGAGCATCTCCTGCGCAGAGATATAAAACCATGTTGCTGGCTTGGTGACATTTTGGTGTGGATGGATGAATTTTTCACACCCAGAGTGATGAGAACATTACCAGAGGTATGTCTTATGCAGACACGTTATCCGTTGAAACACTGCAATGAAACTTTCCCCCCTTCATTTCAGGATGAGATTCTGATCCTGGAAATCTGGAAGGGCTTGGCTGATGTCAAATTTTTACCAGAAACAGCAAGGATTTATTTTAGGAGTAACAGCAGTTTGAGGGAAAGAGGATTTGCTGTCCTAACCAAGGGCCCAAGGAAATGGTGGAAGCCAGCTCAAGCCCCAGGCGGCTTCCAAGACTCTCCTGATCCTGTTTGCACAAAGAGTTCTCCGCCAGCCAGGCTGGCAGCTAAAAAGTTTCCCCTTCAGAATGAGGCAGCTACCTCTTCTTCCATGCAGGGTCAGCTGAAGTCAATCTGATGCCAGAAAACTAGTTCCTACAGAACATACATCTGCCATGCTGCAGGTACACTTCCCTAGTTAATTATATTTCCCTTTTAAGAATGATTGACTACTCCCCTTTTTGATATAGAAGGTATTTGGGCATGCCAGTGAGGCAGATGTGCAGCCAACCTTTAGTTTCTTGAATTTTTGAATCAATAAAAAGGTTCAGGAATTGTAAGTGAGCCTGCCAGCATGATTGTGAGCTTTTCAGGAACTTCAAAGAGGTTGAGGGGGTAACTAAAGCCTCTGCTCCACAGAGAATCATTAGGGAGCTAACCCAACGCCATCTCATGGTGCTTTAGAAGAGGGAAGGCAAAGAATGCCACACTGCAAGAGCACTTCACTCAACACATGCTCCACTCGGCCAACGATACATCAAGGAGCGTGCATCTACTCACAAGCCTCAACCCATCAACAACCACATCTTAAGAGCTTTACAAAGTTACACATAGCGGCAAGAATTCATGAGGGAGGTAAGGGCTGCAGTCTAATGTTAAAGCACCACACAGGAGGCCTGCAGGGGGCATGGACCAGCCTAAAAGAAAACACATTTTTATCTGGTAGAAGATTGGTGAACTTCGAGTTTTGGGAAAAGGGACAGAAAGATCATCTTGACAGACTTAGATCTTCTCCCACTTATACCACAAATGCTAAAAGATTCTGATATCCCTGAACTGTAGGTTTTTATTGAATCCTATATGTATGGGCTGGGCAATCTCTCCATCTAGAAAAATACATGGATAAAGCAAAGTTAAGGCCTTCCAATATATTGTACAATTTGGGCCTCACCCCTGTCTTCAGTCAGAGCTTTGTTTAACCACATAAGAAACAAAACATCACAATTACAGATAATTAAGTTACGCTAAAATGTCATATTAGAAATTTTAAAGTGCCTCTTTTTAAATCTCCTACAAATGGCAGTTATAATAGACATGCTCTGGCCAGAGACAAAACTGCTCTAGATTCCACTGAAAATGGTCATAGCTTTTTAGTACTAAAAAGAGAGAGAGGGGTGAATAATGAGTTAGTCCTATATATTATATTAAAAGAACAATGCAATAGAGAGAAAATGAAGCTGACCTCTGGCATTCTAAATGCTGGAAGGTTTTCACTGGTTTGGAAAAATAATTTACTCTCTATCGATTAAAGCAGCAGCTAAACATGGATGACTGATCTCATTTTGCCAGTTTGCAGTTCACGCCAGGTACAGAGAAATACAGAGGATACTCTGACACAGGAAATTCAAAGGTTGATACTATCATTACATTATTTAAAACTACAAGCTGTGAATGGTCATCTTTCAAGCAGACTCTGGGAGTTTTATATCTAGGGTTTGAGGAGACAGAATGCTTAATTCCAAAGGTCAAAATCACAATAGTTTTCTGAAACAAAAGCAAAATCTCCCAAGAAACCTCTCTCAGTAATAATGGCAGTACATTGTCTGAAAAAAAAAGTAATCAGATTTCCAGACACACTTCGTAAGTAATCTTATTTACTGTAATTTTGCAACAGCTTTTATAAATTTTTCATCTTAAATCAGGAAGGCTATAGCTTGTATTCTGACAGGTTGAAATAGCTGAGTAAGTGGAATACATCTCTGTGTGGCTCACTGTGTTTGGGAACACTTCAGAATACACTGTTACAAAAGAGAAAAAAAAGAGGGGAAACTCAGACATCACAGTGATATATTTTAACAACTAAATAAAACATTAAAATAGAAGGAAAGCCTCTCACTTCCATTGGTTTCTGATTTTTTTAAGAAAGCCTAGATCATAAAAATGGTTCATGCTTCATGAATATCTGTCTTAACTACGTCCAATCCCACGTTCTAAGCTGCTCTTTGAAGTACAAGCAAGAAATACAAATCGAGTGTTATGGTGAGTCATCTTAGAGTTTTACTTCCACAACAGGCTTAAGTAATTTTCAGTAAAATTTTAACTGCTTTAAACAAAATCTAGAGGAAACAACTGTTAGTATTTCCTTTAACTTCAAATGCATAGCACAGAACTACACAGAACCATCCCACTTCACTTCCATTGCACCTTCTCTACAAAATTAAATCTTCTGCCAAAATATTCACACATGGAAAAATTGTGCAAAATAAAAGACAAGGATATTAATACTGGCTTTTGTGGCTCAGGCTCTCCTAACTGCATGTCTCTTTTATATCATCAAGCACAAAAAAATGAGTAAGATTCCACTGCTATATAAAATGAGTATTCTTTATTCAGATATGGCAGAAACAGATCTAAACCTTCAGTAGTTTTCAATTAAAATTCGATATTTTAATCACAAATGCAACCAAAAGCTAGATTGTAATAAAACATTTTTAGGTGAAACTCTGGGCAGGGCTCCAAAGGATTTCGTCCAACATCCTGTGGCTGGAAGTCCATATAGGCAAGCTTTCTCTCTGCCTGAAGTTACTTTCATCTGTTGAGTGGAAACTTTAAGGATGAGCCCCACCTCTTTCTCCACTCACCCATCCAGTTGTTAGCTACAGGAAGATAAAGGCTCAGGAAAACGGTTTTAAAAGCGTTTTTTTCCTCTTCCGGTATGTCTGGAATTCCAGATGCAGACTGAACCATAAAAATTCACTCTTTCTAAAGTAGTAATGCCTGGCAAGATTCAGCTAGCTCACAGTTTTGTTTCCACAACTCTGAGCAGTCCTTCAGTCTGGGCCCAGTGTTACGCCACCTTTGTTATTGTGAATGCTTTACCTCAAGAAACAGACTTACCCAAATAAACACATGCAACTTGTAAACAAGCTATGGATCATACCACAACTGAAAGGTACAAAATTTAGTGCTAAGCACTGTCAAGCCCAAATTCTGCCACCTTGACTACAGGCGAGTATGGTGTTCATCTCCACACCTAATTACGCCTCAGCATATGCCCAAGAGATTTCATTTCCACCTTCCATTGGCCCCTTCAGTCGTGAAGAACAAGCACCCAAGTTAACAAACCAGAATGAGGTAAGTGGTCATACCTGTATTTTGTACACAGAGATCCAACAGTAAAATACTTGGACGTTAAACAGCTCAATTATGATGCATCACCATTACTGACCTCACATTAGCCCTTTTACAACTGTTCTGTATTTAGTAGGAATGACACTTCAAACAAAAAAAGCTCAAAATGCAATTAATACAACTATAAAAGGAAATAAACCAATTGACTAGAAGTTCAGCTAATCCTGCAAGCAGTTCCTGCCGGTTTTGAGACAAAAGTTTAGTCAAGAAAGCAGGATTCTCTGTATAAGCCCACACTAGCTGCAGTGTCTCTGGTAGAGAATCCATTAGATTATACTAAACTACTCATCGTTGCCTTAGGAGATCACTAGCTCTATCCAATAAATATTAAGCTTTTCAAAAGAACATTAAAAGATTTATTTCTTTAAAAAAAAGAGAAAATAGTCTGAGACCACTCAAATCCGATTCTTTACTTCATAAGTATACAGTAATGCCAATAGCCCGTCTTTAATCATTAACAGCAGGAAAACTCTGTAAGGAGCAAGAATTTTACTGCCCTCTGCAGCTTTTCCTTTGCGTTCAACGCAAGGGCAAAACGCCACCAATTTATGGGGAGATAAACTCATACCGACTGTCATCTGCCTCTGTATTTTTCCTCCAGAAAGCTGGAAGCCCCGCACTGGCCATGCCGAAAAGAGATTCGACCGACCAAACTTCACCTTCCTTAAAAAAGAAGGCTGCGCTGTCCCAAAAGCTTCCTTGAGAAAATGGGTCAAACGCTAGAAAATGGTATCGGGGAAGAGAGGAGGGCGCGGCGGCGGGACGGAGGGGATGTATAAGGAGGGCACGGCCCCTGCTTACTTGCCCTAAAAATATTACTTTAGATATGGGTGCCGACTGCATTTTTGTGCGGCGATTTAAACCCTGCCACTACAAGGGCCACCACGGCCAAGCCGCCAGTTGGAAGAGAGCGGAGCCAAGGAATTAAGTGAATTAAACTCGATGCGCTTATTGACTCAGTTTTCTCTCCATCAGCCGCGCGGCCGCTGCTCCAGCGTCGCCTCCAAACACCGGGCAGCAAAGTTTGGGCGGGGGTTCCCCGGCCCCTGCCGCCACCTCGGCGCCTCCCGCCACCAACTTTCCGCCGCAGGAGCTGCAGCACCGGCTCTCGCCCGCCCCGTCCCGTCCCGTTCCGCCCCGCCCGCCTCGGTTCAGCTTGGCTCGGCGGAGGGCGCCGGGTGTGGAGATGCCAGCGGGGCGGCGGGAGAGGGGATGCCGAG
Organism: Sakesphorus luctuosus; assembly: GCA_013396695.1. Classification (NCBI taxonomy): domain Eukaryota; kingdom Metazoa; phylum Chordata; class Aves; order Passeriformes; family Thamnophilidae; genus Sakesphorus; species Sakesphorus luctuosus. The sequence continues at coordinate 150,542 of VWZD01002452.1, forward strand.
CAGCGGCAGGGGGGATGCCCGAGGACCCGGGTATGGCGCGGGTCCCAGAGCAGGAGAGTGCCTCTTACCAGCCCGGAGGCGAAGAAAACGGCTAGCAGGGCCAGGCAGGCGCCCATCACGATGAGGAGCAGGAAGACGATGAGCGGGTGCTGCTGGCTCATGCAGTAGTAGGACTCGTAGAGCCAGTCCCGGGAGCGGGACTGCTCGCCGTTCGCCCCGCAGCCGCCGCCCGCCTGGTCTGCCCGCTCCAGCAGGTAGCGGCGTCTCCTCCTCATCATCATCGCTTCTTGCCACATCGGGCAGAGCCCGCGCAACTCCCTCAGCGCCGCCGCCGCCGCGGCCGCTGCTGCAGGAGGCAGCCGGGGAGTGGAGCGGGGCGCGCTCCCGCGCGGGAGGCGGAGAGGAGGAGCCGCGGCGGCGGCGGCAGCGGCATGGGCATGGTGCGCCGGGATGCCGCGGCCGCCGCGCAGCCAGCCCGGGGCTTGGTGCGCCTCCGGCAGGCGCCTCCCCGCACGCACATGCCTTGCCCGGCTCCCCCGGAGGTGGGGGCGGGAGGGCGCTCCTCCTCGCCGGGGCGGGGAGCGGCCGCCCGCCCAGAGCCAGCACCCGAGGGCGGCGGCGGCAGCGGGAGCGAAAGGTTCCTTCGCGGGCGACCGTGAAAGCAGTCGCTGCCAGGTGCTAGGAGATGCCCGAGAGGCCGGGCCACCTGACCCCGGCCCCCGCCTGCGTGCGGCAGGAAGACCTCGCTGCCCCGGAGGGTGCCGCTGCCACCGCAGGTGCCGCTGCCGCGGGCGGCCGTGGGGTGGAGAGCGCGGCGTGAGCCGCTCCCGTGCCCGCCCCCGGCTGTCCCGGCCCTGCCCGGCTCCCCGCGGGGACGCCGCAGCTTCCCAAGGGTGCGTGGCAGCACCTCCCGGCGCCAGAGGAAGAGACATTTGGAAATTTCTTTGAAATTACTCCCACGGGCGTAGGGCTCTGCGGGACTGTTTCGCTGGGTACCTTTTGCGGAGGTGGAATCTCCTTTTTAGAAATCATACCTCGATTTGTTGTCAAAATCAGCATTCGGATTCGGAAGAAGTGTAACATACATTTTCCCCAGCTTACCATGTTCTAACAAATCAGGTGCTGGAAATGTGTTGCACATGTAACACACTAAAGTTACATATCTGTCATGCACAACATTGACCAACTGAAGTTTTCCAAGCACGTGCTGGCAGGTCCGCTTCCCCAGCCCATTGCCTCTCTGAATGTCCCACCCCACAGGACAAATCCCTCTGCTTTCTCTGACCTGTTCTCTGTCTAGCCTCTGTTATTGCCTTGCAACATCCTTAAACTCCTGGAGAACGCCTAAGCTCTCCGGGGAGTGGAAGAGACCAGAGTGACACAGATGCTACTGGGCCTGAACGTCCCAAAGGTGTCTCCTGGTGACTGGAGTAATGATAGGAGCAAGAGGGACTTGGGAGTACTACAATTCTACAAAAGGTGAAAAACTGGAGCTAACAGAAGTGGTCATCATAAGTCAATCATCGTGAGAGACATAAAATAGAGGGCTAACCACTAGCCATGTGGAAGAGAGGGCAGGTAACTAGCATGATATAGACTGAAACTATAAGAACTATAAAGTAAATTAATCTCTATTTTCTGCATTACTGCTCACATTTTTATCCAGAAGAAGACATACGTCATTCATGAGCGTGACACAGTAGAGAAACCAATGCCACATATAGCTCAGAAGCCCTGTCCATATATTTGCACTTCTTAGATTCCTTAGGTTTTAAAAGAGGGATGAGACATGACCTTTTCTGCTCCCTCTTCCTCTCCGCTGGATGCATGGAAGAAAAGCTCCCTGGCTTTCAATCTTCCTTCCCCTGAAGTGCTTGCTGGGGCAGGAGGAACAGATGAGGAAGAAGTGGAAAGTTACAACTTCACCCACTGTTCTGGGAGAGAGAGGACGAAAAACTTTCAGAAGCAGCAGTGATATTATTGAAGGATGAACACAAATCTATGTGGGGAGAACATTCTGGCAGAATTAATTGCTGGGAAGGAGTTAGTAGATGTGGGTGTGAGAATTTTTGCAACATGAAAAGGCTTTAACTTGCAGTCACTTCAAAAATTATGGAGTTGGCCACGCTCACTGTCACACACACATAGATAGTGGAATAAGCATGGGGAGTTTAAAAAAAATCAAGACACAAACCAGAATTACAATATAAAAATTGTTGTAAAAGCCGATCTCAGTATTTGGAATCTGAAGGCTTCTGTTTTGATCTCTCAAAGGTGGAAAGACCAATATCACATATGCACTTATGTAAATTATAAGAATAATTGCATGATCCTCTATGTACTCACAAAAATGCAAAGATCTGAACAGGCAAAATGTTCTCTATTCCATGTGTACAACCATCCCCGCAAAAGTATTCCAAGCTTAGACAGTATGTTAATACAGATGACAGAACTGGTTGTCTTTCTTCCCACAGCTGATTCTGCTTTAATGTCTTTCCACTACTTTCCATCTCCCTGAACTTGAACAGGAAAGGCCATTCCAAAGAGTTTACCGTGATGATCATGTAATTTGTTTATTATTTCAGTAAGATCTTTTGCCTGTAACAACTAATTCCTCATTATATTAGTCTCATGCAATTTCTTAGGAAATAAAATTATAATTCCACAACAAGAACTTAATTAAGCCAAAGGTTGGCCCATGGTATCTCATGCCTTTCCAGAATGATAGGATCAGCATGAGTTTCTTCTGAAAGACCAGACATAAGGTCCTTCAACAGCAGAGCAAGAGGAAGTAACATGATAATAAGAGGAAATAAAATGATCACTTTTCGAACATCACTTCCTAAAAGCACAGGAGCAGACAATTCCTAAATGTCCCAAGTCAAGTAGGCTGGCTTGGTTGAACAGGGATCTTTTCTTGAAAATAACATGAAAAAGGAAGATGTATACTCACTGGAAGCAAGTTCAGGTGACACGGGAAGAATACAGAGATGCTGCTTGCTGCTGTAGGGAGAAAATCCATGGAGCCAAAGGTCAGCTGGAGCTGAAGTGGGCTAAAATGTGGGGGACAATAAAAAGAGTTTTTTTCAAATATACTAATGACAAAAGGCAGTATAGAAATAGCATTGGCCCTTTACAGGATGAGAATGGTCACCTCAGAGAGACATAGACAGGTGTTTAATGCTTTTTTTTCCTTTCTTTTCAACATAGATGACAGACCAAAGGGGACTCAGTGCCCTAAACTGGAGGACAATGACTATGAGAATGATCAGCTCACAGTTGATCCTGTAATTGTACAGGATCTGCTGCTTCAGCTGGATCCCTACAAATCTATGGGACCTGATGAGATTCATCCAAGAATTCTGAAAGATCTGCCTCAAGTAATCACAAAATCTCTCTCAATGGTTTTTGAGTGGTCTTGGGAATCCAGAGAGATTCCAGTAGACTGGAAGCTGATAAACATTGTCCTGATTATCAAAAAGGGCAAGAAGGAGGACCCTGGAAACTACAGGCCTGTTAATCTCACTTCAGTGCCCAGTAAAATCATGATAAATATTCTGGGAAGTACTGAAAAGTACCTGGAGGACAATGCAGTCAGTGGTCACAGCCAGCATGACTTCATGAGTGGGAAGTCCTGCTTGTTGAACCTGATTTCCTTCTACAACAGGTTAATCCACCTAGTTGATCAAGGGAAGCCAATTGATGTAGTCTTTTTGGACGTCAGCAAAGCTTTTTGCTGGATTCTGTATCTGGTATGGGGCAACCTGGTCATGTGTATAGACTAGGGAATGAGAGACTGGAAAGAAGCTCTGCAGAAAGGGACTTGGGAGTCCTGATCAATGGCAAGGTGAATATCTCAGCAGTGCCCTTGTAGCCCGGAGGGACAACCATGGGGGCATCAGGCAAAGCATCGCCAGCAAGTCAGAGGAGATAATTGTCCCTCTCTGCTCTGCACTGGTGCGGCCTTTTCTTGAATATTGCTGTGTAGTTTGGGGCACCACAATATAAAGAAAAAGACATTAAGTTATTAGAGATTGTCCAAAGGAGGGCCAAAAGAATGGTGAAGGGTCTAGAGGGGAAACTCTATGAGAAGCAGTTGAGGTCACTTGGTCTGTTCACCCTGGAGAAGAGAAGACTGAGGGAAGACCTCATTCCAGTCTACAACTTCCTTGTGAGGGGAAGTGGAGGGACAGCTTATGGCTATTCTTGTGATCAGTGACAGGACTTGAGGAAATGGCATGAAGGTGAGTCAGGCCAGGTTTGGGTTGAATATCAGAAAAAAGTTTTTCACCCAGAGGGTGACTGGGCACTGGAACAGAGTCCCCAGAGAAGTGGTCACAGCATCAAGCCTGGCAGAGTTCAAGCAGCATTTGGACAATGTTTTCAGGTAAATGGTGTGATTATTGTGGTGTCCTGTATGGGGCCAGGAGTTGGACTCAACGATCCTGATGGGTTCCTTCCAACTCAGCATAGTCTACGATTCTATAATCTGTTTCCATTGGACTCTATGTTTTCTTGCCCAACTGATGGACCCATCACATTTTCTTACCCTCTACAAACTAGAAACCTGCATCTTTCAATTAATTCTTCAAATTCCAGCTAGAAACACCCTATAACTTAAACCCTCCCCAGTTCTTAGAGCAAATCTATAGATAGAAGCAGAGGTCCAGTGAAAAAGAATACTATACTGTCATGTAAATAACAGCTGGAACATCCTAATTGAAATTGTGAGTACTCAAATCTGAATTTGAACTTCTAATTTGAATGCTCTACTTTTTATTTAACATATTAACTCTTTTCTTTTGCCCCAAGATGCATTTAATTAAATGAACATTATTGCAGTTAAATAAGAATTATGTCATTGGTGAAGTTGAAATGTCATACGTTTTTAGAGATCAATTACCCTAGGTAGCCTAAAATAAACATCCTTACTTGGCTCAACCTGAAATTTTGCTGTGCCTTAGGGAAAAGGAAAGTACAGTGAATTTTATAGTCTGGGATTGAAAAGCAAAGGATTTTCAGAAAAAAAACACCCCTGTGTATTCCACCTTATTTCTCTAAAAGAGTCAAAAAAGCTAAGCTAACACTTAAGATTATCAGAAACTGTCCTCTGTCTACCCTTGGGACTCTAAGAACATCAAAGAGTTTGTTCCTTAGCCAGCTAGTGTCTAAGCATCTGTTGTACTCCTCTGGCAAAGAAAAACAACACAGAACAAAAGGATGAGGTCCAAAGCTGCTTGTCAAAGCAACTATGTGCCAGAGGCATTACACATTGAAGTAGAAGCTTAACTTAGAGAAATTCTATTTGGACCATCTCCAGAGGTCCCTTCAAGCCTCAGCTGTTCTGTGATTCTTTGTTATCACAGCTTACTGGTGTCAAGGGATCTGTGATAGGTCCTAGGGAAACAGCTAAATAGGAACAGGAGATACAGGAGAACCTCCTGATCCCTGTGTTGTTCTCCTTGCCACTCTGGCTCAATCAATCTCTGTCTTCTCTTTCCTTCATTTTCCCTTCCCTGTTGTCTTCTCCTGTGTGAGTGTTCTGGTCAGGGATGGAGACTAGCTCTCGGCGCAGGGAGAAAAGAGACAGGTCCTTTGCTCTCAGCTACTCTGTTCATCTATAGGGCATCCCTAGCCACAATAAATAAATTGCATGGAAAAGATGTTGAATCCCATAGACCTGCAACATAGCAAGCACTCATAAGAGCCATAGAAATTGGCCTGACCAAAACACTGCCCACAAGTCCACTGATGGTCAAATTCCCCTCCTCAGCAGCAGGCCACCAAAGCTGCCCATTGCTGTAGTCTTGACACTGTACTGCCACTGCCCACATCCATCAAGCTACCTTATGCTGAACTGTGATTGCAGGTCATGGTGCCCTCCCAGTAAGATTACATATAGCCAGTAGCCAAATGACTCTTCCAGAGCTTGGATGTGGAAGCATGGCCAAAAACAGGTGAACCAGCCCTACTTGAGAGACATCAGTCTGTGAGCCATCCCTGCCATAAGAACAATACATTAATACATCTAGCTTGACCCTGATTTCAGAAGGGTGGTATTAAATTTTGTGCAAGTGACCTGGTACTCCCTGGGACCTTGAAACCCATAGGCTGAGAAATAATAAATCTCATGAGCATTATTTAACAACATTATCTTCTCCATTGGGGAAGCATAACTTTTTAAAATTATTTAACACTGAAGACTGCTATTTTTTACGCATAGATTTTACTGAGTTAACAGGACTTGCTCTCGCAAACCATATAACTGCAGCTATGTGCTTCTATTGCTTATCAAAAATGATGACAGAATTTCTTACAGAAATATATTTGATTTCATACACCTGGAACCAGGTGAAATTCACTCAATTTAGATACAGACTTTCTTGAGATGTTTAACATTGTTATCTAAGATGCTAAATTGCAGTCTGACTGATCTATAACTCCTTGTGTAATTTTTCTCCCTTGCCTTTTTTTAAGATAATGTCTAACTTTAGGGCTCCCTTAGCTTCCATAAAATTTTGAGAGTATTTACTAATAAGTGATGAGGTTACTGAAGGAACTATTTGAGATCCAGATGATCTGAAATCTCCCTTCTGCACAGAGTCACAGAATAACAGAATATGCTAGTTGGAAGTGACCCACAAGGATCATGGAAGTCCAAATCCTTAGCCCTATGCGGGATCATCCCAGAGAGTCACACCATGTGCCTGAGAGTACCACCCAAACCCTTCTTGAACTCTGTCAGGATTGGTGCTGTGACCACTTCCCTGGGGAGCCTGTTCCAGTGCCCAGCTACCTTCTGGATGAAGAACCTCTTGTTAATATCCAACCTAAACCTCTCCTGACACAACTTCAGGCCATTTCCTTGGTCCCATCATTGGTCACCCCAGAGAAGAGATCAGTGCCTGCCTCTCCCCTTCCCCTCATGAGGATGTTGTGGACTACAATGTTTCTTCTTCTCCAAGCTGAACAGACTAAGTGACAGCTGCTTCTCATACAGTTTCCCCTCAACGCCCTTCACCATCCTTGTGGCCCTCCTTTGGATGCTCTCTAATATCTTAATGTCATTCTCATATTGCGGTGTCCAAAATTGTACACAATTTTGGTGAGGTGAGGCTGCCCCAGTGCAGAACAGAGCAGGACAATCCCCTGCCTCAAACAGCTGGTGATGCTTTGCCTGATGACCCCAGGACACAGTTGGCCCTCTTGGCTGCCAGGGCACTGCTGACCAGTATTCAGCTTACCATTGACCAAGACCCCCAGGTCCCCTTCCACAGCACTGCTTTCCAGCATCTCATTCCCCAGCCTCTACAAATATCCGGGGTTGCCCCATCCCAGGTGCAGAATCCAGCACTTTCCTTTGTTGAATTTCATATAGCTGGTGATTGCCAAGTCCTCTCATTTGTCAAGGCCACAGACGGTAACTACATCTAACTATAGACAACCTTTTTATTACAGATTGGAGTGAAGCATAGGTTGGGTTTTTTAGATGTTTTGGTACTGCCTGTTACTAGCTGAATAATGGGTCAATTATTCCCACAGTCTCCTTCTTTCAAAAAGTATATGTTGAATAAAACATTATTCAGAAGTGCATTAGTTTTCTCTCTGCTTGCACCTTACCCTTTCTTATTTTAGTCATGCTGTTCTTCACATTCACTCTTGTAATTTGACTAATTTTCCAAATTCTATATTATCTTAAACTTATCCAGTTTCAAGACATTAACCTCCAGTTATGCATTTCCTAATCTTTCATACTTGGACAGTTTGAACTTGTGCAAATTAATGTGGTATTACTTAGGAAACCAACTACTCTTCCATATAACATGCTTTCAGATAGGACATCTAGGGAAGGAGAGAGGAAAGCAATAAAACTCTTCAGAAATTTAGAACAACTCAGGAAGTTTTATAAAATTGCAAATTAACTGGAAAAACTCAAGACAAGTACAGTAGACAGCTCAGGAAAGACCTATTCAATATATGACTACAGTCGTAACATTTTACAGATTCAAAGTAATAAAGAATTGAATAATAAATAATTTAGAACATAGAATAATTCCTTTACATTCATCAATCATACAGCTTCATCTTGAGTTGTATGACCCTACTTACCCTATCTTATAAAAACTACTGCAGAACTAGATACAGATTATTCAGAGCACAATTAATCAAAAGCAGCAAGGAAGAGTTTCTTCTCTTTAGCAAGTGTCTGTTACCCACTGAAATGAAAACGTAAGAACTACTATAATAATGCACATAGCTTGACATTAGAAAAGACTGCTTGGAGTTTATGCTTTCTTTGTATTATTTTTTAAGAAAAAGGTTAGACTGAGTGTTAAAGAAATTAAATGCAAAATTAGTAAGTGGTATTTGTTACTTTATACAGCCTGCAGTTAATTTGTGGAACTCTGTCATAAGAGGCTTCTAAGAACAAGAATCTCAGGGTGGCAAAATGTATTTGGTTTTATATGTATATCAAAATAATTTTTATAATTGCCAATAATAACATAAATTATTAGAAAAGTCAATCCTGTTTTTTCACAAGTACTGTCAGTACAAGGCAATAGATGCAGACATGAAACAAAAAATACAAGAGGCAGATTATGTCAAAATGGGGTTCTTGCATCTTCCACTGAATCATGATGTGGCTATTTTTTTCTCTCAGAAATTGGTTATCAGCATGGTTTATTCATTATTGTCATTCAGTTGGAGTCAATGGTGTTCCTAAGATTTTAATTGAGTAAAAGTAGTATAGATTTCCTGAATAAAGGATAAGACAAATGATTTGAAGCCCACTGACTCACACAACACAATCTACTTATTGCCCTTGCAATAAGGAAGGCATATATATGGTAAAATTATTTGGGGTTTAGACATTTTATTGTGATCTTTACTCCATTTGTACAATCCAGAGAAAGTAAAATAAAATGCACCTAAAACAAAACTATAATTATGCAACACTTCAAAATTACTGCAGTGATCAAATCTGATACATGGCATGTGCTGACGTATGACGGTTAACTCCTATTACAGAACAGAAACACATAAATCTAAACATAAAATAAGCAATTGCAATAGAGAAATGCAATACATTCATATAAAAGAAACCCACATTCATATGCATGTAAAAAGCCATTTTTGAAAATCATTGTTTCAACTTTTCCATCAGTTGCTGTCATAGTTATGTTAAAGGAAACCTTCCTCCTAACAAAGGCTGCAAGTGACAGTGCAAATTATTGGTACAAGCCTGCAAAATTCAACATATGATCCAAGCTCTGAAAATACTTAATAGCAATCAAGAATCTATGCATGTTAATTCTGAGATTTCTGTGAGACTTTTTGAAAGCTTAGAATTAATCAGTGAAATAAGTTTTTGCAAGACAGAATGACCAATATTTTCCTTAAATGAAGAATTTCCCGCTTTTTATTGTATAGAATTCATGTCTCCAAGAAAGTCAATCTAAGCTCATGTTTTTATACTTATGGTGCTATTATTTAATTAATGGTCAAAGTTTTGTTTAGAGAAAGGAATACTCTAGAAAATGTTATCAGCAAGTTAATATTCAAATTGGATTGAACTTAAGCACAAAAATATGGAAGAGTTGAACATCACTCCAGATTTGGAGCACAGGTAAATTTTATCCATAATTTTCCCAGTTGCCAGGGCTATACTGTCTCTCCCATTCCTGCAGAAGTCCTGCATTTCATCCTCTCCTTCTTCACAGCTTCAGCATGTTCTGACAGACAAATGCCACATGCTCCCTTCAGATGGAGCTGGTACTGCTTCCTTTCAGACCTCTGCTGTGCTACTTAGTTGACCTTAGTAAAAACATAAGGTAATGGTTTCAGCTGCTGATTTCATAAGAGCACCCAGCAGACAGCAGAAAGTTGTAAGAGTTGGTAATGGTCCAAGACCCAGGTTTGGAGAGTTCTGCCTAGAGTAATGGATTCCAGGATTTTGGAGATATTGCAATTTCTGAAGTGGAGCAGGAGGCACTGAGCTGCTGCTGAGGATAAGAAGTCACTCTGATCATGAAATGTCCTGGTACTGGATGAATGATAGACTGGAACGCTGAGGTTTGGAAGGCTGAAGTGCTTGTCTGAAGGGAGGCTTTGGTTGTGCGGTCTGAGTCAGGTCCTGGTAGTGTCACACCTTAAACACAGAGATTGTGGGTTGACAGCATAGCCCAACCCTACTGCAGCCAGCAATAAGGAATGGGGAGCTGTGGAGTAAATGTCACTGGCAAACACAGCCCAGCCCTTTGCCTCACTAATGAAGTCTACTTCACATTCAGAATGCACATATCTGGACAACGAGAGGATTAACAGGTCTTGTTGTTTTGGTGAAAGGTATTGATATTAAGCAAGAAAATATTCCAGCTTCAGAAGTTTTCTTCAAACCAACTGATTGACACACAACTGCGTATCACCCTTGTGTATTTAGAAGAGAAGCTTGTAAGTGGCTGCAATAGCAATCTCTCAGATATTTGAGCATCATCTTAATACTACGAGTCTTGGTGTAAACTTTTCCATCAAGAAAAAGATCAAGATCTCAAAAACTAAAGTACCAGAGACCAATCCATTTCACAGGAACTTTCTATCTCCTTAGGACTGAAAGAAAATTCACAGTTGAGGCTGTAAGGGACTTTCGAAGATTGCCTAGTCTGACAGAATTGGCAGGGTCAGCTAGACTAGGTTGCTCGGGACCATGTCCAGCTGAGTTTCGAATACCTCCAAGAATGAAGAATAAAAAAGCTATTTCTAAATGCTGTATTTTTTTCTTGCATGTTGCATCCATTGCCTCTTGTCCTTTCAGTGAACCTTCATTAGGTATGTTTACTAAATTTCATATGAGTTTTAACTCAAATTGCTGTGGAAAAAAAATCTGAGTTTTGGAAGAACTTTGTGATCACTAGGAAAGAAAAGTAGCACAAAAATACAGACATAATTTTTCTCCTGATAAAAGGTTGAAGAGTTTGGCATAATACAGTACTTTTCTGTTCCTCCTCAGTATCCAGTTCACGTGACCAGCACTAAATTGTTCTTTTTAGAGATACACATATTGATCAATTAGTAACTGATTCTGGTGTTATGCATATTTTTATGCAATGTAGGTCTCAGTTATAATGATCAAAGGTTTTTGTTTTAATAGGCAATTATTTAGAACTTAAGACTGTACTAAACATTTTCAATGATATGTTAAAATCTAGCAGTCCATCTTACAGTCATAAGAAAGCATTCAGTAAATGAGTTTTTAGGTTAAAAACAGAATAACCATGGTCATGCATTTTATACCAATACTGTTAGTCTCATGCTTCTCAGATGCAAGTTTATTGGACATATGAGTGATTTGAACTGTTACTGGAAGACCATCCATGACAGTTTGAAACAATGACCTAATGAACTGCTCTTGAAGCCATGCTAATTAGGTGAACTTTAGACTATTGTGTTTATGTTATGCTTCCTACAGTAAATTATATGTTATAACTATCACTATGCTAGTATGATGGAGTGCTTCTACAGTACCTCATTTTCACTTTTGGAGCACAACTAGGGATTCTTGAACCAAGAAGTTATAGAATGTTATGTATAAGTTAAATCAAAAAACACAGAGGAGGAAAAAAAGAAAAAACCTTAACAATTATGTTGCTAGGTTAAAAAAAAACCCAAGGAATTATCCAATTGAGGCCTATTAAAATATAATCAGACTCAAAAAGCTTGCTAGGGAAGACTTAAACATGTTAAACCAGAGGAAATATTATCCTATACTGTCTTGTTCTTCTGTGCCTTCTGTAATCTGCATGACCAATAGGCAGGAATTTGTGCAAGATAATATGGGCAGTATTATGATTTTTGTGCTTGTAGAAAAGAGATAATAATTAGTCATAACTCATTACAGCAGTTCTCATCTAAGTNGAAATGGAATTTACAGAGCAAGTTACTCCTTTTACTTTTAAAGATAGTCACAGAATAAATAAAAAAGTAGATTCAAGAATAAAGAACAAGCAGCAGCTTGATGACAGCTATAAAAAACCAGTTAGGGATCAGTATGTAACTTGAACATTTGTCCAAAGTCCAACATCAGTCTCCTGCTGAGCGGTAAAGTTAAAAGAGAGCAATAGACTGATGAAGAAATACAGGAGAATTCTTA
>VWZD01002452.1:164689-201794 GCA_013396695.1 Sakesphorus luctuosus
AAAAAAAAAGTTGTCCATTTTCTACACAGCTGAGACATTTACAATAGAGTGAAATTTGTAGCTGTATGTTGAAGTACAAGTAGAAATCCCAAAAGACAATCAGAATTCCCAGGAGCAAAGTATGAAATATCATAATTGACATGTTGGTATACTTACAGCAAGAGGAAAAATAAAATAATGCAGTCTTATCTAATTCATAAACTGATTAAGTTGGTGTGAAAAATTTAAACTATCCAAAGGAACAGAGAATGATAATTCAAGCAGTAAATAAATAAACAAATAAACAAATAAATAAACTCCTTTTGCAATGATTACTATCTCAGGCTAGAAAATCTTGAGTTATACTATAGATTCATGTTTTGAATGAGAGAGAAATACAGGAGTTTTATGGATCTGTGAAAAGCTGGTCTTTTAAAGTATAACATGTTCTAGTCATTGTTTTGGGGAAAAAATTAGAATCTATAAAAGCTGCACAAATATTTTGATTAAGAAAAGTCACAGTTTCGGAAGATCAGCACTAGTTTTTTGTGTGCTTAGGAACTGCTTTTCTACCATTTCCCCTGAAGTATCCATGCATGTGTCCTTTTATTGCCAAATTCCCAGGTCTGGTAGGAAATAATGTCTTACACTCATTTTTTATTTATAAGGCTAGTGATCTCTGGTGTTATAGAAAAAGACAGAGGATACTGTACAATATAAATCAGGACCTAAACATATTATTCTTCCACAGACCCTATTTGATCTTTAACTTAATTTATTGGACTAACAGAGTTTAGTAGGGAGATGAGGAAAACCGTTCAAGCCTGTGTGTTTCATCTACATCATTTTTCATCACTACAAATTTTGTCCAATTTTTATACACTTTCCTGCTGTAGCCTTATGACCCAACCATTTTGGTGCTTTAAGCTGGTTTCAAGCATAGCTACAAAAAATGCAAAAGTTTCTTCTGCTCTGTGAACAGATGACTGGTGTTTAGGTTGTAGCTGTAACAGCCAAATTACTCACCTTCAAGGTGTTTGGTGCATGTCCTGTAATTCTAATCTTGTTTTATATATGGTCTTACCTAACTTGTTTTAGCTTAATTTTTGCATAGCTTTTTTCAGCTACGTAGTTCCGCTTTTAAAGTCATCATGTCAATAAAATGTACCAAACTTAAGTAAGCATAGTATAACTAACACTGGTGAAATCAGGAAATGTGAAAAAAATAACTCTTGAGCAAACCGAAGAAATGAACCTTCAACACCGGATTCCTCTTAGCAAAAACTCAGGACACTGACAACTTGCTACAGCAATCCACTGGAAGGGGTGAGAGCTTAAAGGGATTTTATTATATTATGTTTTATTGTCTTGCTAGTTACTAATAGAAATAAGAAATTTGGATTAGAATCATAGTGTTGTAACTGGACTAAAAATAAGTAGTTGCTATATTTTATTAGATTCTTACAGCATTAGACTAGCAGTAAAGTCCAGTCATGGATCTTCACATAAGTTGTGGTCTCTTTATTACTCATCAGGAATTTCTTTGCATAATACTACTGTGCACCAACCACTGTTGGAGACAGGTTCCCAGGATGGATGAACCTTGGATCTCACTCAGTAGGTCCTTTATGGAGAAGAAGCTTCAAGAAAATTATCTCAATAACGAACTATTCCCCTAGGATAATTTTAAAGTTTTCTCATCTTGGAGAGCAGCAATCTGCACCCATTGTAATGCTCCTGCTATTATAACTGGAATTTCTGGAGTGTTTCAGAAATCTTGGAGAATAGACAGATAATAGAAAACAGGTATCTTTTCAACAAACATATCAGAGGACTCAATTTAAGTTCTCATCCATACTGTACACTTACCCAAAACTCTAGCTGTATAAAAACAGGACTTAAATTCATACTACATAAATGTCACATGAAAGTGAGATGCAAAGCCATTCCCTTTCCCTCTTTTAGTTTTCCTAGAGAATTACCAGTAAATTAAATGGTGAACCAAAGCAACCCAGCCCTTATTCAGTGAAAGGAAACACATCCAGAAGCCAAAAAATACCTGCTATCGAAACTCACCAGACTGGCATCTGGCCAGTGAAGAACGGACTATGTTTAAGAAAATTTTAGATCAGATATTCCTTTCATCTTTCTACCCTCAGATTCCTCTATAGAAACAGCACAAGCCCAGTTACAACACAACAGGAACAGTCTTTCCGCTCTAAAAAAGACAGACATCCATAACAATGATAAAAAAGCACAAAAAATATTTGTCTTAGCATTATGCCATCAACTGTTAAATGGGAAAAACTAGTTAGAGGTGAACCAATTTAAATTACACAATTACTGCAAGAAACCATAATTTAAAGGAAAGTTCATTCTTTTATTGTTGTTGGGCCAGTTCCTGAGTCTGTGCAAATACTGATAAATGCCACTGAAATAAGTCTCAGTCCTCAAAGGTGCCAGACATCAACACCTTGATACAAATGGTTTCTGCAGGGATGCTCAGCATTCCTAGGAGTGTGACTTGTAGAACTGCACCAATGAAAAGTCACATTACTGTGGTTTTGTTTTCTTTGAGCCATACCCTTTTTCAAAACAAGTAGAAAGTCTTCTGCATGAACACTAAAAATGGACTTGAGTCACTTCTATATGAAGTAACACTCAATTTATAAATTCTTAGAGTTTTCCTTGGCAAAGAGCTTTGTTCATTTGAATTACTGCAAAATATTGGAACGTTTTACATTTGCAGATGATGCATGTGGCTATTCTGGTGAATATCTGAGAATACGCTCTTGGTGACTGCAGGTGTTCACTACAGAGTGAAAAGCTGGAAATTCCAATGGCAAGAAACAGTTTGAGAATTTTTAAACAGGTGTAATGATGGTTCAAAAGAGAATTGGAAAAAAAAAAAAGAAAGAACATTTGTGAGGTTAAAAAGCCATATAAAATAGAGGAAATCATAAATCAGAGTGAAAAAAATAATTAAATAAATTCTTCTGTTTATGTCAACATTCACTAAAGAGATTAAATAAAAATGCAAGAAATTTCTGTGAGAAAAGACAACACCATTTTATAGATGGAAAAAGAGAAACACAGTAAGTGATATAAACAGTCCTTGATAACATTAACATTTCTCACTCTCCCTCCCTCTCTGATAAGAACATTTTTTGAGAAAAGCATCTGTGACTTAAAAAAATTAGCTTTAACAGATCATAGAGGATTTGCATTAACTCTCCACCCCCTCCCCAGAACATATTGATGATATTAATTACACTTTATCCTTTAGCTTGCATTTTAATAGAAAATTTGCTAAATACCCATTAGCTTAAGGAGCTCCTAAGTGAGCTTGGAACCTATGAGAATTTTTTTTAAAAAAATATCTTCATTAACACTGGATGCTTTCTGATGTCACAAACGAGGGTGAAGTATCAGTAGCAGAGTAGCTGTGAGGAGCAAATGTATAATTAATATGTGATACAGTGCCAGTGGGTAAAGAATAAAGGTCTTCCTGTAACACAGCAAGCCTCCTCATTGTCAGAGGAAGTCAGGCATAGGAAGGAAGGAACCATGACAGATATGGTTCAGTCTGAAGGTCTTCAGACCCTTTGAATGTTGGCACTGAGTCCTGACTTCGGATGGACACAACTTAATAATGAAGCATGTAAAGTCTTCAGCCTGGGAATAAAACTTATTATGATCTTCCTGGAGATGTAAGAATTGAAACCAGAAAGTTTAGCTCAGAACAAATATTTATCCTGACTGAAATCCCATTTTTATAAACATATTCTTCTGGTATGACAGGTGTTCTTAGTATAATATATTCATTGTTCTATTTGTCAGAGGTAGCCTTTTCTTCTTCCCTCATCTATAAATAACTGCTTTACTTTGTTTTATTACTGAAAATATTGCTTCACTTCACTTAAACAGAGGGATGTGATTATCATAACATTGTTACTGTTATTATAAGCAACATAATAGCATTAATACAATCACAAAGATGAAAAATCAAGAGCAGAAAATATCAGAGCAAAGGCCAAAAGCTTTAACCATCCTCCAGGCATTCATGTCTATCCCCAAGAAACCATAACAGAGTATAAAACAATGTGGAATATTAAAATATAACAAACCTGTATACCGAACATACATTCTTCCCCAGTGCTTTATAGATTTGTGTAATCTACAAAGCATGCAGTGCTTAAGAAAAATGGAAGCACAGCATAATAGGGGAGAAATAGTTAGACTAAAATTTTAGAAGAGAAACTTCCTATACTCAGAGCTTTTATTCTGGGAAAAAAAATGAAGAGAGAAAGATTTATTATGTGAATGGATTGGTAACTTGGAATAGGGAAAAAATGAAGTTGGAGACTAGGGCTGAGTAGCTGCATAAGAAGAAGGCATGCAGTAAATTTGTACAAAGTATCAGGAAAAAAGTATAATTGGTATCAAAAATACACAGCAGTCCAAGTTAGAGATCAAGTGCCATACAGTCTACTGGACTGTGGAAGAGTAAATCCCACAGCTTCAGTGGTTTGTTGTAAATGTGTTGGCAGAAAATGTAAATTCATTTTGTAACAAAGGTAGATTCACAAGTGTTGAGAGATGCATTATACATGTAGATAATACAGAGATTCAGTCTTTCCGCTGTCTTGATATGGCTACCACTTACAGCAAAAGGCAGTAAATGTGAGTATTGCTGGGATTAGTATGGCTCATCTCAGTGGAAGAAAAAAGCTGACAAAAGACACATGACATTTTTTGCAAGGATCATGAAGTTTGTGATTAACGGCTTTAGCTGGAGCCCAGGACAAAGGAATGCAGTTCTGGATTTGCTATAGGTATCTGAAATTGCATCATTTCAGGGAAGTGATTTCACAGCTTCCCAAATTTTCCTGAAAATATAAGGTTGAATTTAATTTTGGAGTACCTGTTGAGCACTATGGCCCTATTACTGAGGGCAATATGGAAAGCAATAGTGTTATGATGTTTAAGGAATTCCAGGAAAAGTTATGCACAACTTTATGATCTGGAAGAAATACAAAGTAAGCATCATCATCAGTGCTGGGCTGGATGTAAGCCTAAAAACAGACATTGAAGAGTAGCAGCAGATTGCCAGGCGTCAGTTCCAGTCACCTGTCCTTGGAAGTGTGATCCTGGTTTCTCGTTTTTGGTCTAGTGCTGTTCTGTTTTTTCCATAATTTTAACACTGTGTCTGTCTTGCAGAGCATTCATTGCACTCACATTCCACATCTGTCTCTATATCGGATGCATAAACCCCCCAAAATAAAATACTCAGAATAGTCTGCATGAGTTTTTTTCACGAGTTTAGTAATAAGCAAATATGGCTCCTTTTATGGTTTCAGTTTCTTTTCTTTCTGTTTTGCTTCACCTTTTTCATTTGGTTGGGTTTTGTTTTCCCATTTTGGGAGGCAGTGGGGGGTGGGAGGAGGGTGTTTCATTGAAGTTGTTGTTGTTCCGGCTATGCTATCTATTTAGAAAATAAATGTTTAAGTCCAGAGTAGAAAAAAGACAGAATGACTAATAACTCCAATACTAATAATAGTTATTTATATTTTTCCTGTGGAAAAACTTTGATGAATTCTTAGAAAATGTACTTTCTCCTTGGGGGCAAAAAAACCCTAACCAAACCAAAATAAAAGCAGAAGAAAAATCTGGACTGGATTAAAATGATGAGTAGAAAAGCAATACTATGAAGAGGAAAAAATATTTAAAAAGCCTATAGCATGAAATTATGTACAGGAAATTATGTAACAGTAAGACCAGAAAACTTGTACTGAAAGTTTTTTTTTTAATTACTTGAGTTGTGAAATCAAAACCAAAGACCTACTGAATATGAGGGGATGCTATGACAGGCTTGATGATTGGGCATAATTTTTTTTCAGTCAGTTGTAATCAGACAGCTATCAAAGTAAAGATAGCTAAGAAAAAATTACTGGGTAGAAGAGATGCTTTCAATTCACATAGACCTGATTGAATTTCATCCTAGACACTGCTCAATGATATCTGATTTCTGTCCATGACAGCATAACAGATTTCTGAGAAAAAAGATAGTTGCATAAGGTTTTCGAACTCATCTCAGATGGTATTCACATATGCAAACCAGGGACAAATATCTACAAATTAAATTATTATAGACTGGGTGCAGTACTGCTTTCAGAAAGTCTGTACCAAGGGAGCAGCTGTTTCTGGCTCAGTGTCTGAATGAATCTGAGTGACCTAGGAAGATCCTGTGCAAGTCTGTCATAAGCCTGGTTCATGTTTCCATGTGTAGCCTGGGGATAAGAGCATGGTTTATTAAATCTGCAAGTGAGATCAAACAGGAAGGGGTCTCAAGTATATTTTAAGTTAAAATGAAACTTCAGCTGCTGGGGATATGATATCAAAAAGTAGAATTCTGCTCTGCAGAGTGAAACACATGGAAATCCACTCCATACAGAAAACAGAAAACAAGGGGATATAAAGGTTGTTGCTGCCTTGTTTGGCACTGGAAAGGGAACAGCAAGAGCACTGTGTTCAGAGCCTGGCACTGCTGTTTCAGGAGATAGATCAGAGTAAAGACAACCTATAACAGAAAAATGAGATTGAATAAAAGACTGGAAAGAAAAAATAAAACATCGCAAAAGTAGGGGCATAGCTAGTTCATTTGATGAACAAGAAGAAGTAAAGGATTGCAGGTTTAATGGGGAAAATTTCAGCAACTCTGCAGGATTGATTGATTGATTATTATGTATGTATGTATGTATGTATGTATGTATGTATGTATGTAGTTAGTTAGTTAGTTAGTTAGTTAGTTAGTTAGTTAGTTAGTGTAGGAAGATTCCTACATCACTGGATCGAGTTAGAGAGCAGCTGACAGGATGTGCACAACGGTGAATGATCCTGTTCTGAGCCATGGGATGGGCTGAATAACCTCTTGAGGCTTCTCTTCCAGTCCTGTGATGATTGCTGCAATGGTGTGACCATGAAATTCAGGTAATTGCAAGTTCTGTACTAAATGGCTGGTTCTAATGCTTGAAATCTTCAAAGCAACTCTAAAATATGCAATAAATCAAAATACTATTTTGGAAAAGGCTTGGTTCAACATAGTCTTGATTTTCACAGAGTACAAGCCTGTCATTGGTGCTGCCTTATGTCGACCTTAAAAATATTTCACCAGGTGGTGCTGTTACACATAACCTTCCAAATCTTACCCTACCACCTGGCAGCCTTGGGAAAGCACCTGTGGGTTATGCAAAGGTGTCTATAGAGGCAGAATTACTTTTAGTCTTTGATATAGCTGTAAAAGCTGTGGAAAGAGGAATTGTCTAAAAGGCTGCTTGGCAGACTTAATTCCAGATTGCATAAAGGATATGGTAAATTCTGTATATGGATGTATATATAAATGCGTGTATGCATGTTTTAGGAATGTATCTGCTTTACTGATTTCTCCTTCCTTCGGCATCCTGGATATGACGACAGAAGGACCATACAGTGTCTAAGCAGAATGCTGTGTGATTATGCATGACTGGTGCATATATAGCTGTAATATCTAAACAAATGCTCTGTGAATTTACCATGAAAAGCACAATTAAGATTAATTCATTTAGGGGTTATTTTTATTGTACAATATAAGACAAGTGTTCTGTGTTACATGATAGCAAAGATCAAAACCTTATATTTACACTGAACCAAACTTTCGGACACTGTATAATTCTGCTTTCTAAATAAGGAAAGTATTTATATTGTCTTCTTAATGTTCTCTTTTATAAAACAAGAACATTATAATATATTAATACAGTCAGCCTTTTTACATTAAATTAAAAAGATAGGACACATACAAACTTTCACTAAAACTATGAAAAAGATAAATAGATTCTACCATAAATCTAAGCTAGAAGCAACTTTGATGGCCATCTAATCCAAAGAAGTTTCTGGTCAAAGCACACTCAACTATATCAGCTTGCGCAGGGCCTTGTCCAGGTCCATGGATGGAGATTCCACAACCTCTCTGGGCAACTTGTTCAAATGCTTAACAGAATTCACATAAAATTGCTTTCCTTGAATCTCATCAGAATCTTCTGTGTTGCAACTTAAGTCCATTACCCCTGGGCAATGCATTCTGCATTTTTAAGTGAAATCTGGCTCCACTTTCTCTGTGCCATTCTGTTAAGAACTTTAAAAAAAGCAGTAAGAAAACCTCTTGACTTCTCATTTTAAAGCTAAAAAACCCCAATTCTAACAGTCTCTTAATATTTCATGATCTTCAGCCCTAATCAGCCCTACTGGACTCACTCTGCTAACATTGTTGAGACGCAATTTGTGCTGTGGTTGTTGCTGCTTGTCCCATCCCCATCTATCTCTGAAACAAATCTGCCTCTGCTTTTCTTATATGTGTTTATTTGAGAATTCAAAACAGTGAGATGTCTGATCAGCCTTCTCTTCTCTTGAGGGTAAAAGATCCACTTTTCTCATCCTCCTTCCTCTCATACACCATTTGCTGCAGTCCCCTGAGCATCTTGATGGCCCTTCAGTGGACTCACACCAGAGTGTCAATGTCTTTCTTGTACTGTGAAGCCCACAAGCAGGCCCCAGAGTCCAGCTGTGAGTAGTCCAAAAGGGAAGTATAGTCCCCTTGGCCTGCTGGCTACACTCCGGCTAACACAACCTGCTTTATTGTTGTCCATCCTTGCTTTAGGGGCACGTTGCTGACTTATGTTTATTTGACATCCTTCTTGTACACCAGGATAGTTCACACCTTTCCTGCAAAGCTGCTTTCCAGGCAGTTCGTGTCCAGCCTGTATTGCTGAACAGTTACTCCACATAAAAATATAGGACCATAAACCTGTATTTGTTGAAATTCATGAACTTCCCATCAACTTATCTGTCCAGCTCATTGAGCACTCTCTGAACAGCATCCCTGTCCTTCAGTGCATTGATCTCCATCTTTTCTAGTCCTTATTTTATCCAATTGACTATAAGAATACTATGTGATACTGTGTCAAATGTTTTGCCAAGTCAAGGTAAATCTCATGTACTTGCTATATCCTTCCCACAGAGTCTGGCATGGTGGGCAAGATTTCCCTTTGCTAAGTCTGTGCTGGCTTTTCCCTATCACCTCCTTGTTATTCATATGCCTGGCTAAGGCTTCCAGAAGGATTTGCTGCATAATCTTCTGAGGACTGATGTTAGACTAAAGGTCTGTTATTATTTGGGTTTGCTTTCCTGAAGATGGATCTGATATTTGCCTTTTTCTGCTCATGAGAAACCTCCTTCCCCTGCCATCTCCTTCAAAGGATGATGATGCATGGCCTTACAATGACTATATTCAGCTTCCTCAGCAACCCCAAGTAAAGTCCATCTAATCCCATCAATTTGTTTATGCAAAACTGACTTGATTGCTTCATAATTGACTTCCTGAACAATGGATAATGCCATATTCCCAGAGACTGTGCCAGTAGGCTCAGTGACCCAGGAAGGCAGATGGCAGACAGCAGACATTGTCAGAGAAAACTAAGACAATAAAAAGGCATTGAGTGTTTTAGCCCTTTGTATGTCCTTGTGTGTTGATGTACATACAGAAGTTCTTGTTGCTCTTCTTTCCATCTGTTTTTAATTGCAACTACTTCTGAGCTTTGGCATTCCTAACTGTAACACTGCATGCTTAAGTAACTTCTTTGTATTCCTTCTGAGTAGTCTTGTCCACATCTCTGCCTGTCATGGGGTTTCTTTTGGTGACTGAGCTTGGTCAGGAGGTCCCTCATTCATGCTGACCTCCTACATGTGCACAGAATGGCCTGTTGTTCTTTGAGGAGGTCATCCTTGAAGAACTACCACCTGTCCCGAGTTCCTTTGCCCTTCAGAACAGTTTTTAAAGGAATTTTGCTGAACAGATCTCTGAACAAACTGAATTTTATCATCTGGAAGTCCACAGTTTCTGTCTTTCCATTCTTTTGCTCAGTTTTCTTAAAATTTTGAGTGCCAAGATCTCACGATCAATGTAGACAAAGCTGAGCTAAGCCTTCATACTCTCTGGCAGATTCTTTGTTGTTTGTGAGTAACAAGTTATACAGAGCATCTTTCAATATTGTATCTACATTCTAACCTCTTTCTAGGATGGAACTGGCATTTTTTCCCTTCCTTAATTCTCTTAAAAACATATCAACCTTTAAATTACAGACAGTAAATGGACATATCAATAACTATTCAGTCAGTTTTTCTGTTCAAGATTGAGATAAAAATGATCATAGGATATAGGATAATTCAGGTTCAAGATGACTCCAAGGGGACGGGGTCCTGCAGGGTGAAAACCTGCTGACCACGAAACAGGGTGAGCTGTGAGGTCAGACTGTGTTACTGAGGGCTTTATCCAGAACGGTCCTGAGAATTTTCAAGGCTGGTGACAGCACACAACCTTTTTTGGTGTTCCAATCCACTGCTTGACAATCCTCATAGTGCACCACTTTTATCCTGTGTCTAATCTGAACCTGTCTTGATTCAACTTATGCCTGTTGTTTCTCATCCTCTCACCCCTATGAACACCTTGGCTCCATCTTCCTGCTAACTTCCTTATAGAAACCAGCACTGCTGTTAGGTGCCCACAAAGCTCTTTCTTCCCCAGACTGAATAAGCCCCATTACCTCAGCCCTTCCTCATATGGCATATGATTCCTCCTCATTTTATGTCAGCAAGTTTACCATTTCCAAGTCAGTTTGCAGCACTCTGTGGCATCAGGACCAAGCTCTCTTCATACGTTATTAAGAATAGAACCTCCTTGGACGCTGGAAATCCCACCTTGGTTGCAGGCCACCTGGAATTTAGGTATTGCACTGATGAATATGACAATGTCTAAGACCCCTATGGAAACCTAAGATGATGCATTTAATCTTTGGAAGGCTGGGGGAGGGGAGGGGGAATCCTACCAAATGATTTAAAACTAATTTCTTATAGTACTGCTATATAAATAATATAGATTTTTCAACAACCTTCTGGCTCAGGGAGGAGTTTCAAAGATTTTTTTAATTTATGTGACCTGTGTGACTAAGGACTTCTAAATGGGTGGAACTCTTTACCTGCAAGGGTTAGGGTATAGTTTTTTTCTAATTCATAACTTTTGTGAATTGTTTGACTCTTTTGACTGAATATGATCATTTATTACAATCTCCCTTTTGATTGAACTCTTGTATGTTTATTTCTAAAAGATAGAAAAAGATATACAAATATATGAAAAATATATGTAGAGAAAGAGGTATTTGAGGATATTCAACAAGCTAAGTTTGTTTTCATATGCAAAGCAGGCTAGAAATACAATTGGATCAAGTAGTCAAGAATTATAGTTGAGTCAGTTAAGGATCAGTTGACAGAGAGGAGAGAGTATATCCTCACAGAAGAAAAAGATCCTACATTTCAAGGTTGAAATGAGATGGCTGTTGAATGGTTTTATGCAGTTTGGAAGGAGGAAGAAGTTTGTACATCAAGCAAATCCTGAAAATCCTAACCTGAATATGCCCAAAAAATGCTGATTCTGGACAGTCTCCTATTATTCCAAATAGGAAAATTGTTTGTTTCTGTGATGGTCCATGTCACCAGAATAACCTAGAATTCTGGGGATTTAGAAGTGTTAACTGGTTTATTTTGACTGATTATTTGTCAGGTATTCTTAAATGTTAAGGCAACCTAGAGAGTGCTGCAGACCCAGTACCACACTCTTTGCACAGGTTGACATATGGTTCATGAGACATCTAAGAAAGTTTCATAAAAACTTCTACTGATTTTAGTAGACTTGCTTTTGTAGAGTATTGTTGACCAGAATAAGAGAGGAATTCACAATCTAGCCCTGATAAGAAACATGCCATACAATAGAAACAATACATATGAACTATATATTCTATTTCAAGCATTTGAGTAAGGCAAATGTCATATCTATAACTGAAAGCATTCTAAAAATATATAACTTTTTACATATACTTGTATTAATGATAGTTTAAATATAGCATAACGTCAAAGGAATACATGATGGCAATTCTCACTTGGCTTAGAGCTGACTTTGCCGTCAGAGCTAGATCCATCAGTAAACATGTGGGAAGGATTAACCAGCTGAGCAACTGGGAAGTATTTGCAAACTTCCAGGCAGATGAATCTTGCCCTAAAAACCACACTGCTCTTAATTTGTTTGCACACATGTGGTTGTCTTAATGCTTAATATTTACATGTACAAAAACAGTATTTGAAATACCTTCCCCCCTCCCCCCTCCATTTTCTATTGTCCTTTTTACTGGTAACTATGTTAAACTTTTTACTTTTCAATGGTTGCTCAATTCAGAGTTCCTTAAATCAATAATTTAAATTAGTCTACCTAGGAAAAATTAAAAATTATTTTAATAATTAAAAAACGTGTTTTCTTACCTAGAGACATGTATCCTTTTATTTACTCAAGTGAGCTACTCCACTTGATTTCTCAGGATTACTCACAACAATGATATTAAACATGCACATGGGGATGAATAGTATGAATTCTCTAGACTCCCTCCAGTTCTATTACCTAAGGTTTCTTTCAAATCTCTGGCCTTTTTAGTATCCTTATTTAGCATCTTACTCGTCTGCGAATTATGTAAAGGAGACAAACCTTACTTGTTGAGAATTATATCATTGCTTTCAAATGAAGGAGGTCCAACATAGACATTTTGTTATTACCATATTTATCTTCAGACTAAGTCAAATTTATACCTTTTCCTTTGTCCAATTAGAGCAAGAAGTTGTGGACTTCTGCAGGGGAGATTCTGGTTAGATATTCAGGAAAGACTTCAACTGCATGAACAGCAGAAGAGTGGGATAGAGTGGGTGTAAAATCTTCCTTGCTAAAGGCCTTTCAGATCAGGATCGACAGGCATCTGTCAGGAGTGACATAAGTACAAGTACAAAAGTACTTTATGCCAGTAATGGAATAGATGAGGCTGCTTCCAGTGTTTCTCTGCACAGAGGAAACCAATAATTGTGTTCAGTTGCACGAGGCTGCAGAGTAAATTTACCACAGGGCTAGTGAGAGAAGTATCGATAAAAGAACAAAATCTACATTTTAATCACATTTGTCTACATGGGGTCTTCAGAACTAATTCATAAGGATTTCCAAAGAATCTGAGGCATCAGGTGTTTGGAAATACATGTATGTGGACAGAAGCTTTGCTTGCAATACTTTAAAGCATTTTTATACAAAGACAAGGCATCAAAAATTACCTTTCATTTAAGTTGATTTGTTTCTACGGGTGATGCCGTTGACTAATTTTAATTTGATATTTAAAATAATTTATGTGATGTTCAAAAGTTTGCTTTCACTTATACAGAAAAACATTGCACACCTCTTTGTGTGTATATTCTCTTTCAAACTTCACTTTAGAGTCTTAGTTTGCTTTTGAGCAGAAATGGCAGAAAGTTGCCAGACCTGGTGATACAATAAAAAGTTTTCATAGTGATATTCTCTGGGGAGCAAGAGTAAAATAAACTTAACACTTCACATGTTAACTACCATGCAGCAACTAAGATAGGAGGTTGGGTGGAAGGGGAGGGCAGCTTGTCTTCCTCAGTTGGTAGTCCTTCATTATTATGCTCTGGTTTCTGCAAAACAGTCTTGAGCTTCTGAAAACAATAATTCAAAACTTGCAAGCCTACTGCAACCACAGTTCTCCCAAGGGATCAAGAAGTTAATCTGTATTTCACAGTCATTCATTTATTCTGCAGTCCTTTTTTTATTCTACCAAAAATGATCCTTTAACAAGGTTAGTTCTTGCAACAATATGAAACATGCAATGGCAGGCAAGAAATGTCATAAGAGTAACTTTAAGTAAAAAAACAATTATGTTTTAACTGTTTTGGTCATGACAACAGCTAAAAATATGCTAAAGTTATTGTAAATACCTATGCAGAAATAAACTGCATTCCTTGATTCCTTTTCCTGGGAACTCACATGTGCAGAGATTCTTCCTTCTAAGCTCTGGAGCAAAGAAATTATACCATTGACCAAAGGAATATTGGGTATAAACTCAAAAAGCTTTGGAGAAGCACATTTGCTTCAAAACTGTAGCTTTCTCTAGCAACTAATGTAAGTTAAGTCAAATTCAATAGTGAAGCCTGAAACAGTAGGTACAAAATGGGACCTTTAGAACTTGAAATTTCTATTTAAAGATAGCTTCATTTTGCTGTAAAATAATTGATTCCCAAACATATGATTGAGATCAGCCAGAAGAATTGCATGCAGTGTTGCTATAGAAGAGAAGAGCCAAACTGCAAAAGACTGTAAGACTGTACTGGAAATAGATTAACACACATAGGGAGGCAAGCTTCTAAAATGAACCTAACAGTTTTTAAATTAATTTCTCCTTATGGGAGATCTCAGTGCAAATACCTTGGCTGTATTTAAATCCTTAGGCCATTTTCCCAACAGCAGTGTAATGTTGTTGCATAACATACATAGTATTACAATTACCTGTACATTTATATGAGCAATTTAGTATAAAACCCAAGAACGCCTATTTTAGTTGTGAAGGTAAACACTGAACGAGTTTGAGTGCTGCTTTTTTCAATTGCCAATACTATTTGTAAATTGTACCCTGAAAGCCACTCTTCCCGATCAAGCAGGGTGCTGCCATGCGTATGATCTGATGTGGCAAGTGTCAGGCACTGTTGTTAACAAACTGTTGAACTGAACAAATGGTTTTATGTACTAGCAACAACAAAAAAGTTATAGCTCTCTTTCCCCTCTCCCGCCCCACTGACATTCTGCTTATGAAACAGCTGCAGGGTCAGACAGCCTCACAGAGGTAGTCGCAGCTCAGCTGCTTTCGCAACATGACATAATGTGAGAGGTTAACCTGAAAACAGGAAGACAGAGCTATCACAGGGAGATCTAACAGGTGAGCTATGGTGTACAATAAATAACATTTTAAACACCATCAAAGAAATATAAATAAGCAAAGTGACTTTGAAACAGAGGAGTGTCTGCTGAGCAAAAGATGCACAAATGGCATTAGGAAGAATGTCTTTACTAAGATAGTGATCAACACTGGAAGAGCCTTTCTGGAGAGGTGGTCGAGGCTGAAAGCCTGTCAGTGTTGAAGAGGTATATGGATAATGACCTCAATAATTCTTGAAACCAAGATGGGGGATGGCTCTCTGAATAATCCAGACACACACAGGGGTCGTGAACACTCCAAAAAACCTTTATTTCCGGTCGGGGTGGAGATTTAAGGGTTTGGTTAGGGGTGGGGTTTGGAGGGGATTGGACAGTACATCTGAGGGTGGGATTAGGCTTAGGTACTGGGACAAACCACATGGGGACATCCTGAAGGGGGAGAAACCACGGGACTGCAAGCAGGAGGCAGGTGGGAGTCTGCTGCAGCAGGGAAGGGGAGGGGTGTTAGGGAAAAAACACATAGAGAGGGGGAAGGAACATGAGGGTTGTGAGTTTTGGGTGTTGACCCCAACAAATAATATGCTATAAAACTTTGGTCAGACCTGATGTGGTCAGGCGGTTGTACTGGATGATTGCTATAGGTCCCTTCAAAGTGAAATAGCCTATTCTATTCTATTTTCATCACTCCATGTCTTAGTTTGAGAGAAACCAAAATGTTTACCAAAACCAGAGGAGAGGAGTCCTCCTCAATAACTACATCACTCCTTATTAAATTTAAGAAAAAAGGAACTTTAATTAGAAAATGGATGCGAGAAGGATAACTGTTCTTAACTACTATATATACATATGTAGATATATATATGTAGATATAGATATAACTATAAACAGACCTGAGCAAATACTCCTCCAGCAACAAAAAAAAACAACCCCCGAAAAAACCTGGTAAGTTCCTCCTGGTGCAGTTATATTTATGGACAGTGTCAGTGTCACACCATGGCTGGCTACGATGTGAATTCTCAGTGTTTTCCCAGCAAGGCAGAGACAAGGGGGTGAACACTCACGTGGAACAGGATGGAGCCTTTTTCATGGGGGAAAAGCAGACTCTCTCTCTCTCTCTCCTTGTCCCTTGTTAAAAAAAAAAAAAAAAGTTAAAACTGGGAGGGGAGGAGTGGTGATAATTCCCAGGAATCTCCTTGCAGCCCAAGTTGGTCCCCAGGAAGAAAAGGTCTGCAGTGTGTCCTGAAGCAGCTGTGACTGTCTTCTCTCTCTTTCTGAAGCTCAGAGTGCCCAGAGATGGAGGGGGAAAGGTGAAGAGCAGAGCCAGAAAAAGAGCTCTCACCAGCTTAGCAAGCAGTGGCTCCTTTTCTGCAGCTGCCCAAAACCAAAAAGTCAGGCCAGCACACAGGGAAAAACCTCTCCCACCCCCAGGTGCTGGGGTTCTATGTATCACCTCCACACCATTAAGTTGGAATTTGAAAGTCATCAGCCATCTTTTGTCCTCAGTCCTGGCACTCCAAGCCCAAACCTTTGTGTTGGTAGGGTGAGAAAAATTCTCTGAAGGACTCCTCCCAACACTGTTGTTACAGTAAAATCAAAGTGAGCAATTCAGATCTATAGAAAGCCCTGTGAGACTCAGCTATCAGCCAGAAGCGGCAAGGAGCTCAGCCACTGCTGGCTGATAGGGAGGAGGTTACTCCCCAAGAGTTCACATAGTAGAAATACACAGTTCTCTGCAGGTGCACGAAAATAGCCAGGATGAAATAATATAAACATGAGACTTGTGAGAGATAGGTTCTAACCAGTTGAAGTTTCTAGCGTGGTGGTGTGTTAACTCTTTCAGCCAATAGACTGTAGTCCTAACCCTATATAAACTGTGTGCTAAGTCTAATAAAGGTCTTCACTTAAATCCTATGGGTTTTGTGTTGTGAAGTCCTTTCTCTGCCGCGAACTTTGTTTACTTTACAACACCATCTTCCTTTCTTTGAACCTTTAACACTCCATAATTTCAAGACAGATGACTGTTGATGATCCTAACTGCAGCTAGCTGCTGATAGTGAACCACAAAGTTACCTTGGTTGGATATTTCTATCCAGACCATTTTTTAACCTAGGAAGATATTTAATAAGCCACTATGTGACAGCATAGGCATCTATCTTCCTCCAGATTCATCCTTCCTCTTCTGATTGCCTGTTCCTGCCTCACAGCACTTGTACAAAACTTAGAAGTCATATCAGAAAAATCTTGACTTAATATGCCTAAGCCATGTTATGGACAAGGAGGAATAACTAGTTATTAAGAAATACTACATCTGTCTGGATGCTATAGCAGAACAGACATTGGCTACAATGTCTCCTTATTAGAGAGAATTTCTTCCTAGCATAGCACAGGGCAGATTGGAAGTCCCTGAGGTGTGAATTGTAGAAATCCACAGAATGAGAAACAGTGTCCTGTCTAATCTCACTGCAAGTAGCTCCCCTCTCTTTTTGTCTCCCTTTTCTTCCCCAATAACCTGACATGTCTCCAGCTATTATGTTTACTTTGATGGATGCAGAAATCAGAGCACTCTGGAGATCATGAATAACTTTTCTTTGTCTTACTGTAATTTGTCTGAATAATGATTTTAGCTGTTTAATAGTAGGGTATTCCTCAGAGAATGATCTAACGATTATACAGATCTGAACACCGCAAAATTCTTCTTTCTGCAATTCAGGGAGCATTTTCCAGCAGAAGCTGTGCTTGCCCAGTGGGGAGCTGGTGTCACAGATGTACTTGAGGTAGAATACCCATCTTTAGGATCCCAGAGGTCTCCACCCCTGCTCAAAAACATTGCTTCTCAAAAAGCTGTTTGCGCAACCCATACTTGAGTAAATTCAGTCTTTAATTGAGCTGTGCTGTATTGCTGGGAAAAAATATGGCAATCGTCAATGTTCAGTTAATAAGCACTATTGATATGAACTTTCAAAATTTTATTGATAGAGAACATAAATGAGACCGTCACATGTAGACAGAGCAGTATATATTAGAAAAAAAATATTAGTTTACTAATCACAGCTTCTTCTAGTCTGCAGGCTCTTTTTGTTTCAGATTTTGCTGACATATGTTTTGCTATAAAGTATATTCTTTTTTATATTTCTTCAGAACTTGTGCTCACTCTCAAACAAATTTTCTAACTCCATTGAAGAATTTTAGCAGGAAGGGTTGGTGAAACCATTTTTATTATATTAATTTTACTAATTATTGGAGGGAAACTTTATCTACACTAGTGGTATGAATGTTCATTAACTAGTTGGGATGAATTAAACCACTGTGAAAAACTACTAAATTAAATGCATTCAAGCATGAGGAAGTATTACTCACAGGCTCCAAGCATCTGCCTCAGATGAAACAGGAATCAAACACTGGAAGCAGCAGAGCCTTGTTTGTATGAAAAGAAATTATCTTAAGCCTGTACTCTCAAGAAGTTAAATCAATGTACTGGACTGATTACTGTTAAATAATTAACACCCTATAGGACAAACAGATGAGATAATGCTGAACAAATAGGGAGAGTCTAATAAATTACTGAACTATATGCAGCAGTGTGAAGAAGTTATTTTCATGGATTTGAAAAGGGCAGATTTGTTTAGGGCAGTGACTGACAAAGATCTATGAGAAATGTGAAACAGCAGTAAAATGTAGAGCACATATTTTCTTCATTTTTAGAAAAGCTCTTGATTTATTCTATTACGAATAAATAAGAAATGGGGAAAATACTTGCCTCTAAAAATGTACTGAGTTGCAACATGCACATAAACA
The DNA here is from genome assembly GCA_013396695.1 of Sakesphorus luctuosus. NCBI lineage: Eukaryota > Metazoa > Chordata > Aves > Passeriformes > Thamnophilidae > Sakesphorus > Sakesphorus luctuosus. The sequence goes on from VWZD01002452.1 coordinate 183,363, forward strand.
GAAGAAAAGTAAAAGTTTCAGAAATGTTACGAATATTAAAAATTAAAATACTGTACAGAGCTATTCTACATCTTTTCTCCAATATAAAAAAAATGTGCATAAGGAAAATTCAAAGAAAAGCTCTTTAATTAACAGGATCTTACTACTGGAAAACTAAAGACCTCTCTTCTTGCTGGGCACAGACTTGTTGCTGCATTACATTCTGGGCAGTGGTAAATCACAGACCCTTATTCAAAGAACCCCATTCTGTATCTAGATTTTTCCTACTGTCCTAGCTTTGTGACACAACTTCACTTTTTCACTTATTTCTCTTTAAATATTAAAAAATGGAAAATTTTTACATATATTAGACAGCCACTGATAAATTTCTGAATATTAATAAAAGATTTGGTAGGTGTTCTGTATAAGATTCAGTTCCAAAACAACTTTCTTTTCCCTTAAAATTTTCTAAAATGACATACTTTTTGCCACAACTTCATGAGGTGTAAACTTCCATATTTTCAGGCATGATAATTTTTTTTATAGTTGTATGTTTATAGAGACAGAAAAGAAAATGTAGACGATAGGAGTCATCATTTCAGAAGGGCTTGGAGGAGAGAGAAAAAAACCCCAGTTTTTGTATTTTTCTCTTATTCTAGCAGAGTTTTAAATTCAGACAAAAGAAGTTCTGTATTTTGATCCCTTCCTTCTCTCCCATTCTTTTCCTCTCTGCAACTCACACAAAAAATAAAGATGCTCATTATGCACTCTTATTTTCAGCTCCATTTTTCTGATTAATATTTGAAGCATGATGAAGTATGGAGAAGAAAATATTTATCTTCCTGTATAAATTTCAGGAGTTTATTTCTTTGATTCATTGTCTATTACATAGAGGTTGAGTGAACATGGGAACACTTTCAATCAGAAAATAGGGACTTTTGAAAATTAATTTCATCACATGAGGGTAGAATAATGATTTCTGTGTATAATCTTTGCATTTCATATTTCATAGGTGGGAGTATTTTAAAGGAAGATGCCATATTTATTTTTTGAAAAGTTTAAGAAGGTTCTCCCAAAACTTATCAAAGATACTGGGATGGTTGAACAAATTGGACTAATGTTTCCTTTTGTGTTTTCCCTCCTTGGGGGGAGGAAAAACTTGTTTCTTTGTCACATGCTAAAATAGCTGTCAAATTCACTGCTTCTGCTAATTTACAGAACACCATATAATATTTTGATCAGAAAATTAAAGCTTAAAAAAAGGCATTTTATACATTTTTCTTCTTCCTTGTAAACGAATGAATTTTGATGGAAGATCTTAATGCAAATTAAGCATTCAGTTATAAGCTAAAGCTGATGGTTCCTGCAGTATGTGTTTGCAAGGCATACTGAATAAAAGTTCTGCTTTTGTTACTCAACATTTGGGGATGTTATATATGAGTTATCGAAGAATATTCACATGTTACATTTTTCTTAAATTTCTGCTATATGAAAATATTTAGCATCAGATAAATCATATAAAGACTTCTGTATATAGATAACATTGTCTGATTCTTAGCAAATCCTGACAAGCTCTGTGAAGCAGAGGAGGAAATAATATGAGCAGTGCCATTTCTTCTTTCCAAAAGCTTCAGTTCTTGTATTACTTTCTGTCTCATAGAGAACTGATTTGTAATGAACAGAACTCAAGTATCTCTATCAAGTACCAAGGAGCAGCAAACACTTTTCCTTTCCTACCACCACACTCTGGAAAGGACAAGAATTACAATAATTGGTGAATCAGACCAGCAAAAGCATGCTGTCTGCAAACAACATGAGAAGGACGTGACTGCTTTGGGATTTTTCTTTGGGATTTTGCTTCCATGGCCATTTTCATTCATTTGCTTTTGCTGGTTTGGACAGAATCACATCCTTCCCTAAGCTTTCCGCAGGTGTATTCAAAGTGCATTCAAGCCTAAGAAAGAATCAATAATCAAATGGGCTTGATTATTTAACTGAACAATTCAGACTCCCATTGTTTTCATGAAAAGCTCTGGAAATTCTGTCCATTTTCCAACTGCTACTAACATTTTGCAGAAAAATGGTAAAACCATGGGAAACTCTTGTTGATGACACTGACTTCAACAGACACTGTTCATGTGATGCATGGCCAGCTGCAAAACTCATGCTTGTTTAAGCTGACAACTCTAAAGAGTTGTGAAGTAAGCAAGAATAGAAGTGGAAAGCAGTGCAGGCTTATGAAAAGTGTGCAGTCTTCAGCTCTGAATAAACCTGCTACACACCTATAAGGCTTTACCAATGAGCAGCACATGTGGGCTACAAACTCCTAACTGCTTGCTGCCTCCCTCCTGGTTCTGGCAACTCTGGGATTCCTGTGAAGCAGATGAAGGTAATTCCAGCTCAGGACAGCCTACAGAAAATTCCTCAGCCAGCTGCCTCTTGTTAAAGATGCACAGATCAGCTGCTCAAGCAAATAAAAAACAGATACTGTTGTCACAATCTCAAACTTATGTCTCTCATAGGAGAGGAATTTTTTTTGTGAAATGTGCAGCAGCAGCTGATAAAGTGTGTACATGATCATTAATGGCTGGATTTTTTCCAATTGCTCAAGCAACTGCTCTGAGAGAAATATATCTAGCTTTTCTTACTCTTATTCTGAGACACGATAAAATCTTTCAATATTTTTAACTGCCTTTTCTTATGTTTTGCTGTCTTTTCAGTGCTGGTGCCCCTTCATTCATGCAAAAGCAGCCTGCATTTTGCATTAATCATTTCACAGTCTGGCTTTCACTCTGAAATTTTCTGATCTCTGTGGAAAATATACAAAAAAGTTTGCAGTAAGTTCTCAATGTCTCGCTTTAACTTACATTTTTCCAGAGGGTTTCTTAACCAATTTACTGTCTAATAATTCAGCCACTTTACTTCAGTGGCCACTTTGCTGGGAGCGTTTAAAATAACTGTAGACAGCTACATTTTGTACCATATAATTTGACTCCGGTTTCTTTTAAAAATGCACTGAATGTTTATCATACCACCCTGGCACACACTTCTCTGAGTCACATTCTGCCAGTGGTAGTTCAGTCTTCATCCTAGCCATCAGAATCTCCCAGTCTGGCGTTTCAGACCATTAATAAAAACATTTGAAAGAATAACTTTGTATGAAAGAATATTGACATGGATACAACTAAACAAGTGCTAATAATATTATCACTTTTAAAAATATTAACATTGGAGCTGCAACATAAAAGTAATAGTCATAGTAATTATGATACTGTTAATAAAACACTTTAACTGTAGTAAAATGATGTTAATAATAATAAAGATCAAATTCACTACACAATCAGTTAAATGGTGATGTCTGAACTAGCGTTTATGACAACAATATTGCTTGTAATATTTCCTGGGTTTGCTGCAGTAATGCTCCAATGTTTATATCTCAGTATATTCTGTTAAAGCTGCTGCAACCATGAAGCACATGGATTTTGACTCCTCTCTTCTGTATATGTCATCCTACTTTGAAATGTTCCACTCAGTGACACAGCAGTATTTTATCCAAGGCTGTGACAGATAGTAACTGCCCATAACCCACAAAATAGGTTTACATACATTACCCCTTCTGCGAAGGGGGAGAGATATGTAATTCCAGAATTGCCTTCAGTTAGGGTATAGAAAGGGTTCTGAATGAGCTAGGTAATACAACATTATCTTTTTCGTCTTCCTAGGAGAGATTTTACTCTGAGGCAGACAACACTGCATAGAATTTTGCACTTTTCTCTCCACACCTTTTCCTGAGTAACTAAAAACTTTAATCTGTAGAGTCTCAGTGGAGGGAATAGAATAACAACACCCCAGCCTTAGGTCTTTGTAAAGCAGAAGGATATGTGGTTTTGCTATATTTCTCTCTCAGTGGTATTCTGACATTTTAATTAAAATTAATCACCAAGTAATGGCTTATATTCTAAAATGAAATTATAAAACTTCCTGAAATACATGTGTTACAGTAGGCTGAACATGTGATAAAATCTTCAGAAAGCCCACAGGCACCTACACTTGCACTGCCAGTCTGTACTGTCAAGTAGCCCTACATGCACTAACCCCAGGAGGATCTGCATACGTGACCTGTACAAGACACCAAAGCTCAGCATCTGCCTCCAACCAGCAGCCAAAGCTTTACACAGGCCCTGAGTACAGGGGAGTGGAATCAGATGTATCACCTTGGCATCTTCCTTTGTTGGCCAAGATGAGAAAGATTTATCTGAAGTCACAGAAAGTTCTAGGTTCTAGCTATTTTCATGAGCAGATCTTATTCTGTCACAGAAATGCAGAATCACAGAATGGGTAAGACTGAAAGGAAACACCAGTGGGAGCATCTGGTCCAACATCCCTGCTCAAGCAGGGTCATCTTAGAGCATATATATGGCATAGGATTGTGTCCAGACAGCTTTTAAATATCTCCACAGCCAAGTTTTTTAAAATCTGTGTTTACATTTATGCTAGCCATTTGAGGGAAAAAGTAGTGAAAAATCCAGAATTTGGACAAACATTCTTAGGTGCCATAAAATAAAGCTCTTCTTACCATGCTAAAGATGAAAAGAGACTTCATCTCTTTTGAAAATTCTGCTTTCCAGCACGGGCTGTTATTTTGGTTTTAATACAGTACCCTGCCCACTAAATTGATGCATTGTTGCATTTGGGGAAGTGTGAAATCACTACTTGTCACCAAAGCACGCATCCTTTTCAAAGGCTGGTGCAAACAGAACAAGTAAACTTACATCATATTCATCAGTGTTGAAGTTAACTTAAATCTTCTTGAGACTGTGTGGAAAAAAAAGAATATTATGAAGAAACACAGTTGCTCAGAAGTCGCGATGGAACTGGCTTACATTGTAAGAAGAGGCTCTGTCATCATTAAAAGTTAATAGAAATCGAAAAGCAGGGAAAAGGAAGATACTCCCTGATGAATGAGAGAAGACAAGTGTCATACACATCTTCAGGAAGGGCAAGAAGTTTCTCCTCACACGTCTTGTGCTGCAGTCCCCCAAGCTTTCTGATAACCGTCCATTGGACTTGCACCAGGATAGTATTTCTTGTACTGGGAAGCCCACAAGCAGGGACAACAGTCCAGCTGTGAGCTCCCTAGTGCTGAACAGAGGGGAACACTAAACCTCCCTTGACTTGCTACCACAGCTGTTGGCTGTTCACTGCAGAGCCATACAGCTTGCCTATGCTTGCCTTTAAAGATGGTTGTTGGATAGATGAATCGGTAAAAGGAGCATAATGTCAGAAGTTTTTTTTCTGAAGTTTAACATATCTGGTCTGAACTGAAAACAAATTTCGAAGCCACTGGTAGTGCTGATGTTTGTTGTTGTGCTGTCTTTCATGTTTAATTGTTAACATGGCTGGCTAGTTTACTTGAAAGAAGACTCTACACAAAAATAGAGTTTTTCTCCATTGGTTGCTGAGACAAGTCCAGAACAGCTTTAACTGCTGCTGACAGCAGAATAGCATGAAGCCTTATGTTGAGTTAGAGATTAGTTTATTATAACAGAATAGATTAGAAAGAAGTGTTGCCACAGATGCAATGATGCTCCATCTTCCAAATCCCCTTCTTCTTCCCACTTTTTAAAGAAACTTGTACTTAATTACTCAAATTATCAAGAAAAACTTGATAGCATAATCAAGCATACAGGGATATAACACCAGCTATAGCTACTCCAACAAACATAATATACCCAGGTATAGAATAATCAAATTCAAAATATATGGGCTGTGATCTACAAGAAGATGAATGGCTAAAGCATAAAATATTATAAAATGTAAATTACAATTCCACAAGAAAGGCTAAAACTGTTATTATTCTGAGAGTCACTACAAACACAACAGAAGAGCATGGAGTAGAGTTCTAATTAATAGGAGAAAGAGGAGTATTATCACAGAGTAAAATCTGTCTGTCTCTGTTGCAGGCTCTGGCTTTCACTGGAGTCTTATTAATTAAATATTCATAATCTATCTTTTTGCCAATTAAATAATAATCATGTCTGTCCCAAGTTGAAAGGTCATTTATCCAAGGAACCTCACTACAGATTCACTCTTTTCATCTCAGGTCTTTTATTTGAAACAGCTATTCTTTCCATGAAAGCAAGTATTGAAAGCCAAAATTGACTGAAATTTCAACTTGTCAAGCTATTCAAGAGTATTCCAGACATTATACTATAACATGGAGGGTGTTTAATGATTAAAGAAGCTTGAGGAAATGTACTTCCACATCTGACACACATTTGAATTTTACAACAAAGTAATCCTGCTTCCCAAAGGTATCAAATATGTGTCTATCTTTTTCTATAATTTGTAGAGCTTCTCTACAATTTCTACCATCTTTGAGTATTCGATGGCAAAGAATTGCCTTGTAGAAATCTAATTGGAATATGTCTGCATGGTTTAATGACAAAGTAAGGAATTTAGATTTTCTCGTATTGACAAATTGGCCCGAATGCACAAGTCCAATAGAAAAATACATATTTAGTATGCATAAATTTCACCCATTTCATGTTTGAAACAGACACAATACAGAAATATTCTTGCTTATGTTCACTAATGGACCTTGTGCAGATGGTGTTTCAAGAAACCTTGCTATGAGATGGCAAATGAACTGGTGAAAAGAGACATTACAGGAAAATGGTGGCATTATACAGGACTCTTCAAATACAGGACAGATACAGAGAAAAGTTAAATATTTTTCTTAGAACCCTTTAGATCCTTCCCTTTCCCTTTTCCCTTCCCTTCCCTTCCCTTTTCCCTTCCCTTTTCCCTTCCCTTTTCCCTTCCCTTTTCCCTTCCCTTTCCCCTTTCCTTTCCTTTCCTTTCCTTTCCTTTCCTTTCCTTTCCTTTCCTTTCCTTTCCTTTCCTTTCCTTGTCTTGCCTTGCCTTGCCTTGCCTTGCCTTGCCTTGCCTTGCCTTGCCTTGCCTTTTCCTGGCCTTGGCCTCTCTCCTTTTCTAAGGCCCTCAGACAGACATTTGAGGATAGTCTTTATGAGCAGGGCATAATAGACCTACATGTTCTCTTGAAGCAGTTCTGATGTGAAACATGGGATGCAAAACAGCTCATGTCTGGATGATATACAGCCCCCCATTTAGTACCCCAGCCCAGAACAATACCAGCATGGAAGGCTGTGTGATGGCACACAGGGCAAGTTCAGGACTGCTTGCAAGAACTCTTTCAAACACACTTCTTAGTTTGTCAGTAGGACATCAGCAAGATGCTGCTGATGCTGTTACCAGGAATATGTGGGTTCTTGGTCTGTAGCAGGAGTTGTGCTGGAAACAGAACCTCATGCCCATAGAAGCACCAGTTCTTTATTAATTATTTGAAACGACCTTAAAAATTAAATAAACTCTCTCCAGACTCAGAAATATTCCTTTCTAAAGGAAGTAAATGGCATTTCTGCAAGAGACAACTTGCCAGAAACTTACTGGCCATTACCACCAATTCCACTGAGGGAAGTAGAGGTGCTGTGTTTAAAAGCCTCAGACCTTTCCTCATTATCTGATTGCTTCCTGAGCAAAAATAGTTTCTCTGTCATCTCTGGCAAATTAAACTTAAAAAAACCCATCCAAGCAAGATACTCATTAAGATTTATTTCCTCTGTATCAACCATCTCCCTGTTTTCTTGCAAGTCAGACCAGTGCCCATGTGCAATCTCATCTCTTACAGTGTAGTTAAGACAGATTTTTAAGTAACTTAAGAAAAAGAAATAGGCAATATATCATTTGCTTTGCAAATGTATAAGATGTGGAAGTGGAAATGCCAAAGCATTTTGGCATTAACTCTTGGTTCTCACTGGTCTTCATGACTCACTTAGTTGATGAGTGAGCAATGAGAACAGCTTATTTAAATTAACATATGTTTACTCAGGAAACTGTTTACTGTTATGATTACAGGTAGGGGTGAGCTAACTTTTCATTGTCATGAATAAGCTTAAAAGCAAAGAAAGTAAAAATGTGGATGAAGCATTATGAGTATCATAACATTTCTGCTTGGTAATACATGCCTTAATTCTTCCAGGTAATGTCACATCTATGTGTCACATGACACTGTATGATGCACCTTACTCAGGTTAAACAACCTCATCTTTGGTAAGCAAAGCAGCTTTCACTACCCCAGTGAAATTTTTAGCAAACAGGCTCCTAAATGTTGTTTTACTACTAGCACATAGGTGACAGAGCAGCAAAGAGAAAGAATCTGATGTAAGATAAATTTCCTTGTGCTTCCCTTCAACAAATTCTTAATTATTCTCTACTGAAACAGATTTGATCAACCCGGACATGCTAAACATGGGTTTAATTTATTATTACTGTGGTGGGTTGACCTTGACTGGTTGCCAGACCCCCACCCAGTCACTGTCTCACTCCATCTCGTGTAACAGCACGAGAGAAAATAAGATAGAAAAGCTTGTGGATTGAGATAAAGACCAATTGCTGTCACGGGCAAAAATTAGTAGACCTGGGACCAGATTAAATGTACTTCATTGCCAATTAAAAATAGAGTAGAATGGTGAGAAGCAAAAACAAAGCAAAAACACCTTCCCCCTACCCTTTGCTTTCTTCCTAGAGTCAGCTTTAACCCTTCACTCACAACTCCTCTACTTGCTCCTCTGCAAGTGGTGCAGTGAATAAGGAATGGGGGGCTGTGGTCAGCCCATGACAGCTCCTCTCTGCTGTTCCTTGCTCCTCACACTTTTCCCTCTCCAGCAAGAACTCTCCACTATGCAGGGAAATCCACAGCCTTTCACAGAATTGCCTGCTACATTCAAGTTTGAACTTTAAATACTCTATCAGCTGATACTCATTCACAATGCAAACACTTGATAAACTGAGTGATTCAGTTATGAGGGTAAAGCAATCCAAGATGCCTAGTGAGGTTCAGCTCCTTAGAGAAGGGGCTTTCTCATACCCAGCACAAGCTGTGCACGTCAGCGATGTGGCTGCCGGCAGCTGCACACGTTGCACTGCCACTGACGCACACTGCCTGATCTGCTGTCAGGTCTGATCTGTGCAAAGCTGGGGATGCTGCTCCCACACTGGGATTCAGGGTCTAAACCAACATGTAAGCCTGGACTTTCTGAAGCCTGCTTTCCTCCCTACATCTCTGTTTAATGGCTTCTAAAATGAACAATTTCCTACTTAGTCTTTCTCTGAGGACCATGATGCAGCATTTGGATGATGCAGCTGTGCTGAACTGACTCATGCTCAGTTTATACTTAATTTTCAGGTATTAAACTGATGCTCCTAAACATGGTAGAATTGCTACACTGTGCCCCGCTGGGTTTCAGATTGGTGTTTTAACACCTTTTCTCTGCAATTGGCTGTTTAAGGCTTCTTTTCCTATTCCCCATATTTTTCATCATCACAAGTTCTTTTACTTGCATCTTTTTCTTACTTAGAGTTTTACTTACTATTATTATTCACTGGAGATTCATGCAGCTCTTCTAAAAATGTCTCCTTGCCACAGTACCTAATAAGATTTTTATACTTCTCTGCTTGTAAGGTGTTTTTATTGCCAGTTTCTTTTTAACCAAAATGACTAATGTGACATCACTACACAACATGGAGGTGGCATTCACTCTGGCTGAAGAAATTTCCATCTGCAAATATACTGGAACTGTAGTACAGAATTTATATCAGGGTGAGTCTTTTTAATTAAACAGTGTATGATGTGTGTGTATACTACCTAAGGATAGGTGGGTTTAGCACAGAAAGAAGTTCAGAGCTCTGAGCTACAACCCCAGGTTCAGGTTACCTGTTGCTTACATGTTCAGGTACGCAAGATGCATTTGTGAATAGGGAGTATAGCTGATCGAGCTCTTATGGTGTGAATGCACATAAGCCGATGCACTTACACCATTCTGAGGTGGACACTTTGCTGGGGTAAAGCAGAACAGCTGTTTTTTTATCAATAATCATCTCCTAATAGTGTTCTAAAATTGAGATAAGGATCATTCTTTGGGGTTCTTCTCAGATTTCTGTAGGGCTAAGTGATATATTTTCATATAACTTGTCACTGCAACTTGAAATTCTCTTTTTAGAGGCAGTTTGTGTTCTTCATTTCCAATGCAGCAAAGGTAAACACAGAATACAGAAGCCTCAGAATTATTAAAAAACATTGTAATGAGAAAACCTGATCTTTTGGGCTACAGAGTACAAACAAAGAGAAGTTACAGAAAAGTTGTATGCTAAAAATGGAAATGTTCTGGATTTCAATACCGTTGTATGTATCTTGTTGATGTCATGTTGCAAGAACATTCTAAAAAGATCATTTAAAAGCTAAAAAGCCAATTCAAACATTCTAAAAAGCTCATTCAAATTAACACAAATTGCTCTTTTGCCTTCTCCCTCTTCTCTACCTCTTTCTGTATATTATCTTTATCACTGTGGCCTGAATAGCTTGCTGTATTTTAATACTCCTCCCTGAAATATGTTTCTGGCATCTGGTCTCTAATAACCTCTTCAAATGAGCTTCCCCACACCTTATAAAGGTTCATGTGATCTTCCACAGCTGATGGATGACTCAGTTGAAAAGAACAGAAGATGAGAGTTTGCATTCCACTCCACTCAAAGAATAGAAAACAGAGTTGTGATGACAAGACTGATGGTTCTCATCCTCATGTCTCTACAGACACTCTCTCTTCTGTTCCCTCTGTGAGCATGGACAGTTGAAAGGATCAAGTGACAAACACACTGAACCAGCTCAGCCCTCATTTTGCGTCCAGTCTGCTCAGTGAAGTACAGGAATTCAAGGGAAGGGGCCAAGAGAAAGTGCTACTTCTCAGTACAAAATCTATGCTGATATCCTTTTTCAGACCTCAGATACTCCAAAGAACATGCATCCTGGATAAAATTGATATCATTGATGGGAAACTTTGTAAATGTCTTCATAATTGACTCTAAAATATTAACTATTTTCCAAAACTGAAATGTTGGAAATACCCATCTTAAAACTTACATTAACCCCTCAAATTTGTAGGTAAGAGTTTTTTAAAAACCCTCCTCTTCATTCATGCTCCAAATACTGCAGAACTGAAAGAAGCCAGGCAGAATTCTTTATGGAAAATTACACTTCCTACCTATTTTTCCCCCCAGAGATTCCAAAGAGTAAGTCCTTGTTCCACAGGCAAATCCTGACAGCACAGATGACTCCTTAGTGTCAACCGGGGGTGCTAAGAACATTAGAACAATTGTATCGGGTCAGAACAGACATCCGTCTAGCCCAGCATCCTGTCTGGCAGTGCCTCAGCGGATGTCTAGGAAAGTCTGTGAGAACAGAACAAGCATATAAGTGATGCTTCAAACATCTGGTGATTTGTAGCTCAGAGATTTTTGTCATTGAAGAAAGTGTCTTGGAAGTAAGTGCTGGTAGAGTTTTTTCCACCTTTTTTTTCTTCATTCTTTGTTTTCTTTTCAATAAGCTTTCAGACCTCCCAACCTTTTGCCAAGTATTTCCACAACCCAGTGACATGTTGTGTCATGAACCATGTCCTTCTATGTGTTTTAAATCCATTAACACTACATTTATTTGAAGGTCTTTGTGTCATTCACTACTTGAAGTCTTATTTCATATTGGTCATCTACTTTCTAGGATGGATAAAGAGTCCAAGCATTTTTAGTTATTTCCTGTATAGAAGCTGCTCTATACTTTTGATGACTTCTATAACCCTTTAGCAATTCTATTTTATAATTTTTAGGTGAGGATCAAGATTTATTTCACTGACTTTCATCTTCCAACACCAAAAACTGTAGACTCACACACAAATGTATTAATCATAGCTCAAATCCCAATCTTGACTTTGCAGGCCTATGGATGTGCTCTCATTGTAAGGAGCAGCAAGAGTGGGGTTGCTTCATAGGGAGAGGCAGTCCACAAGCCGAGGGTCACAGACAGGAAGACAGACAGATATAGTCCCCTCACTTAAAAGAGTGAATTCTACACCAACCAAAACTGAAAAGCACTTGCAAAAACGGTGATGAGGTTCAGCTGACAGAGCTGTGATTGCCACATATGCAAAGAGACAGGCCAAAGTCAAGCCAGGAAGTCATGCCACCAAGCAGGGGACAGCAAGGTACATAGGTACAGCTGCAGTGTAGCTCAGAGCCTGAGCTTAACTGCAGTTCCAGAACACAGGGATGCAGATTCCCCAGCAAATCTCACAGCTCTTCTCATGTGCCACTTGCACAGTGCTGAGAACTGAGGTGTCACAGCAGCACTGTGCCAGAGCCAACCATCAGCTTCAGCAGCCAAGCACCAACAGGGCAGAAGAGATGGCGAATCTTTTGTAGGATATGGACAGTCACTGGTAGAAATAAGAAGCTGGAAGTGAAAAATTACTTGTTTCAGTGAAAGTGGAGAAAACCTCATGTTACTGTTGTCAGCATATTACACTGCTTTTAAATACTAGATGCAGCTTTATCCTTCTGTCTCAACAAATGTTGTAATTGCTTTTTGTCTGTTTTGGGGGGTTTAATGTTTGAAATGTTCTGTATGCTCTCCAAATTAAGTGGAAAGATTTGGCTTTTCTTTCATGGTTTTCATTGTTTATCTGTTTTGAATTTTCTTTCTTCTCTGTTGCTTCTCAAATCAAAATATACATCCACTCCAGGCTCTGATTCACACTACTCTGATTTAAACTTATACAGGAAAACATAATACCTGGAATAGAAGAATGTAACAGACTACCTAACAGCTTCAAAATTGGGAAAACCAGTTTTGATTAGATTGTGAGGAAAGTATATAATATTTCTTAAAAATAAACAAGTGAAGCAATGTGAATTATCATGCAGATATTAAGATCATTATTCCCTTAAAGTGAATGGTAAAATCCTATTAACTACATTAAGAGTTAGAATTTAGCCCAGAAGTATACCAAAGGTACACAAATGAAGCAAGACAGCAGTTCTGAAGTCCCTTGTTAGTTTCTGTGTGTCTTTTGAGGTGACGAAGATATTGAATGTCTCTGCATCTGTGAGGGTATATAAAAACTCAGAGACTTTGAAATCAGTTTAGATCTTTTACCTTGATCCATCAGGTCATCTGAAAAAGGAAACTGGGCTTGCCTCAAAGTCATTTTATACAATAGTGACGCTGTGGGTCAGATCCCATAATTACCTGTACTTCTTTATGTCTCTTCATCTGTGAGCCTGTGAGTCCCAGTTAATGTTATTTAGCACATTAGTCATCAAAACAAGAAGTGTTTGCAAAGTTATCCTCAGGTCATGAAAGAGACTTTGTCATAGAAAAGGCTACAGAGGGCAATTTTTCCACTTGCAACACTTTTGAGGTAACAGTAGTTGGAATAAGTGAAAAAGGTTGCCAAGCGATCCTGGACTGAAGGAATGCACAACAATGAGACTTAACAGCTACACATACGTCTTCAGGAAATGACTCACCACTGGTAGCAGCAAAAATTCCAAGGAATGGCTAGGGCCAGGGTGCACAACTAGATATGGTTTGTTCTCTTTATACAACTTCTTCCTTCAAAAGAATTGAATACATTGAAAATAAAATAAACTGAAAGATCATGCCATCCCCGTGCTACACACACAAAGACCATTAAGCTGATTGGATATGACTGTTACTATCAATTTTCATAGAACATCTTCCACAGAATGGTAAATCAAAATGTTTCTGAGCTGCTGTTGCAAAGTCACCACTTCTATTTATAATACAGATAGAAGATAAAAATATTTAAACAGTCAACTTTTCCATTTTCCCTTAGTCACCTTTGAATAAATCCTATTCTGGGAGTGACGTGGAGATAGCCTGGCCCAAAGAAAATGTTGAGTTCTTTTCTCAGTCTGGAGCACACATGCCTATAGTATTTCCAGAAATGTAAGATTTTGAGTTAAAATTCTTTCTTTCTAAAACACACCTGTAACTATATATTTTTAACAACAAGAAGATATTTTTTGTTTACCTGCTAATATGTTGTTCAAAGGTTTTATATATAGGTTCATCCTTCAAAACCTATGGAATAGGAATTCCAATATAGAGATTCACCTCCACCTGTAAAAACTGATATTTTCAGGCAATCGTGTAACTCAGGCATTGACAAAAATCCCAGATATTGTAAAGTTGGCAATAAACACATGACAACATTTAAAATCTTTCATCTCAGTAACAAAGCAAGGAAGTGTCAATACACAATTTTGTATGGAGATTTAATTGCAATATTTGCATTTTTATAGCTAACACCACATGAAGCAGAATACCCAAGGGAAAACAATCTTTGTGTATTATTTTCTTGGAATTTTCTCTTTTTTTTTCTTTTTTTTTTTAAGTAAGAGGAAACCTGTGTCTGAAAATTACCTCAGCTGCTCTGATTACAAGGTATGATTGTTCCTATGTTACTAAAACTACATCTGAGGTGTAAAACCGTATTTACAAAACAGGTGTTGCCTGGGCATTAATCTAAATGAAATTTGTATTTTATTGTGAAATACACATTGTTAACTTGGGAAAAAAAAAAAGAAATGCACAATGAAATAAAATATTAATATATATTTGTTTTGGAGGTACAAATACGCATATGGTGTAATAAAGAAGCTTATGACTGCCAGTGTGTTTACCACTTTCACTAGTCCATGATGCATTCACTGTGTTAACAGTATGTATTTGCTCCGGAAACAATACTTCCTGTCAGCATTTGAGGATTTTATTGGCAGTAAAAGTGATGTAGTAAACAGACATGTCTTGGAAAGCTCTGGCCTGCTGAAATGCCAGTCTCCTCTTTTCTAGCCAGTATTCTAACCTTCAAACCAACTGCAACCAAAGTCCTCATTCCTGCTCAGTGAAAGCTCAGCTTATTTTATCTTCTGCTTTTTATTTCTATTTCTGTCATTGCAAAGCCCCATTTCAGAAGCAGATGCATTGTGATTTTTACAGTGCAAGAGATGAAAGGTGCTTCTGCATAGCTCTCCCTCCTCCCATTACATCCCTCCCAGTTCACTGCTCCTTTTGCTTTAGAAGAACTACATAGTACTTTTGCTAAATTAAACTCTCCATAGCCTTTAATTAATTTTCAGTGCTTTTGTTAATAGCCATTCCTATTTGGGTGTAACTTAATGATAATAGCTACTCTGTAAAAATATGCTACTTTCAAGGATGAAATGTCACCATCTAATCTTTTCTCCTTCATTTATTTTTGTCTTTCCTTTACTGGAATGTTTCTTATCATCTTGCCTTGTCAGAAGAAATAAACTCTTTCTAAAAACTAATTCTTTTCTCCTGAATACTAATGACCTGGCCCTGGAGAGAGGCTCCACACAGAACCACATCTGTGCTTTGCTTCTCTTAGAGTTGAATAGGAAAAAAATACAATTCAAATCTGATGTATTTTTTACTTGAAAAAGAGCAGAAGTGATAAATATAGCCTCTGTTAGACATGAAAGAAGGCCTTATGAGAGTCTTGAATTCTACATCTGATAAATTTAGTTGTTATTTCTGAAGCTGTTTTATCTCAGTCCACTTAAATTGAAGTAGATTGGATACAATTACTTTTGCTATATTGGGAATCATTCTCTTAAAAAAACCCTTACTAAATAATGTTGCAAATTTAAAAACTCTTCCTTTGTCTCTAGTTTTTATGCAAATAGTTGTGGTTGTGCTAAGTGTGAATCTGAACAATCTACCATGAAATTCTGGTAGTTCTACTGTTTAGCACATCTATAGGTAACATACAGGTAATTCTCAAATGGCTGTGTGTCCTAGTTCAGCAAGCTGGAACCAGTTTATCACTGTGTGGGTGTGACCAAAGGCTGTGTATTCTAAACCCTCTATGCCATTTCCCATGAACTGTTAACAATGGACCATTTGCAGTAGCTGCACAAGGCACACCTGACCCCTCAGGTGTGAGCTGGGTGTGAAAGACACCTGTGAGATAAGAGCTGTGATAACTCCCTTCCAGGAAGTTTTTAGCACCTCCACACCCAGCCCGAGGGGTCGTGTCTGCTAATGGGCCATCAATGATCCCAAAATACCCTATGACTCACAGAATCAGATCACCCATTGTGTAATACCATGCCCTGAGGGAAGTACTGGGCTGTCCCACCTGGACCTGAGGGAATATAATCTTGGGGGGTTTGGGACTTGGGGACCACTCATTGGATCCAGAGGAGGACCAGAACCTCGACAGGAGGAGACCACCACTCTTGACCCGGCTGCGACCGTCATCTGCACCAACAGGTTTTTCACATCCTTTACTTTGGATGCTGGGGAGCCACGTGGGTCTCAGCACAGGGACTGACAAACCCCATTGTCTTTGTGCCCAGGGTGATAGGTTATACTTCTTGATTTTGTGGGTTAAAACCATTTTCTCTTTGTGCTATTGCATTTATTATAATATTTTTATTAAATTGTAACTCTGACTTATAATCTCTCTTGAGGTGGGTTTGGTTCTCCTGCCAGTTTACCTTTAAACCAGCACACTGTGTTAGATCACTGAGGCTAACAAATGCTGTATACTAAAAAAATGTATTTTCTTCATTACAATAAGAATATACAAATTTTAAAACACAGCAATTTAGTAAAAATGCCTCTTATTTCTACTCCATTTCAAGAAGAGTTATGCCAATGAAGCAAGTAGAACTTATATGGTGCTTAATAAATTTTACATTGTGTGTTATGACTAATTATTTTATCAATTATGGAAATGTAACTTCGTCCAGAATGGATTTTAGTAAACAATTGGTCATAGCGATGAGAAAACTAAGCATTTTTTAACACTCTTTGTGACCTACAGGAAATTAAAAAAGGATAAACAACATTTTAATGAAACCCACACCTGGGACCTTAGTAAAAGCAACTTAATGTTCACCCAGCATATACAGAAAATTGGATTCTACACTAGTGTGCCTAAATATAGACCAAACATACATCTAAACACAGACCAAAGGGCTCAATGTTTAATCATAATTTTTGGAACAATTTTTGCCATTACTAATGCAGAAATGTTGTTGTTGGTCTTCCAGTTGTCCTCCAAAATATCTATGCATACTGAGCAGTCCATATTCTTATAAACAGTTGAGTTTGTGTTTGAGGAAAAGAAAGAAAAGATGTGTAGCAGATGTGATTAGACGCAGCTCAGGTTTTCTGATGAAATGTTCTACTGATGCAACAAGCCGTTTGTACGAAATGTCATTCATCCTGGTAAATTTTTTGAGTCCTGATTTTCCATCAGAAAACTCACAGCAAAATACTTCATTTGAGCTTGATTTGATCCTAACCAGAATGGTTTCTGTGTTGCCTTATGAGTCTTGTACTTCTACCTTCTAGTTTCCTCTTGGGGTCAGGCTACAACTCCCACAGAGGACTATGAAAATTTACGGAGCATTGCAGGACTAGTGGAAATCTGGGTGCATATTGAGCACTATTGCCTGACCACAACGTCCGAAACATTGAAAATCTCTATTTTGATCTTCTCCTCAAGGGAAGATACAGATGAACATTAAAATTAAATTAACATTAACATTCAAATAGCTTGAAATTAAGCACTGCAGGTCATTTCACCAAGCCAAGGTGAAGTAGTTAAATTTGAAGGATTTTTGGAAAGCTTTGAAGTGAAATGCCTGAAATTTCTTGCCTTAAACTTTTCAGAAGTTCTTTAGACTCCCTCATAGAAATTTCTTATATTTGTAGAAGAAGAATCCAATCTGAAGGGTTGTCTGCCAAACTTTTTTTTTTGCTTCCTAGAGCACTTTACTGTAGAGAGCAACACATGTCATCCTTTCAAGAATACAGAAATATCCAAGCAGTGGAGGTGAAGGTAGGGCTGATCATCTCTTGTGAATAACACTCTCATTCAAGCCACCTCTGTAGCACCAGGTCTTGTGGGAGAAAGAGTGAGAAAAATGCTGGGAAAGCAAATATAAACACATCTGAGGGGGTTTAACCCTTTTAACTCCTAACGGCAGAAGGTGAGGACAACAGAAAATTATTTGTACAGAATTTTGGAAACTGGGAAAATGCAATCGGTCTCTGCATAAACAGAACTCTTCCAATAAGATCAAAGTCCTTTCATGCTTGAGGAACTTGGTTAGATTTTCCAAATGAAAAACATTTCCTGCACACAAAAATAACTACAAATACATAAGGTATTTGAGTTTTGTTGTGGTTTTTTCCTAATTTCAGGCAAATCTTACAATTTATGGAGAATTGGTGGAGGATTTTTCTTTGTTTGTTTTTTAACTTTTGTTTTTATATTTTACACCTGATCTGTTGAGGGGAGCCATCCCATCTGGAGATAACATCTACAGATAAATCATGTCTAAATTGGCACAACAGAAAACGTAATGAAAAATTATGTAATATAGCCACTTATTCTCCCAGAACAGCAGATTTAGATAGGCATTTCATAAAGTGAGTGGAGTTATAGATTAATCTGAAATCACAATAAAACAGGCCCATTG